>JABASK010000929.1:0-11296 GCA_019776465.1 Rambutanura hunanensis | reverse complement strand
TAATAAGTTAAATACGAATTATATATTTATAAACATTATTTTATTTTCGAAATAACAAATTTTGCCCATGCACGACGTGGGCAACCTACGAAATCTATGTCCAGAGTGCCAAACCCACACAATGTTTTTGATCACTACCCTCTATACCACGTGATATTTTACACACGACTAACGTGTGCAGATTGGAAATATAAGATATCTTTAGTACGTTAATTTGCAGTCGTACATGAATAACGTCAACCCTAGTAAATCATCCCTTCATTATTAAAAATAATCAAGTTAAATTTTGAATTAATAGCCCAGCGACCTTATTGCAGATGGGAGGTTATTAGAAATGTCTTATTTAGGTGAATGTATTCGAAAAGTTCCACAATCTAAACAGGAGGCCTCACAGAATTGGAAAACGGTAAGAACGTGAAACTAGAAGCACATAAATGGAATTCTAACGAGTGGAAATACTCTAATATCTTGGTTGGTATTGTAGCTCATGTTACAACTGGGACCTAAGACAATCAGGCACAGAAAAGTAACATCCAAACATGATAAAATTGTAGATAAGGTTGACAGTGTAACTGCGACAGCCGACTCAACGAACAGTGGTACGAATGTAATCTCACCAAATCAATCCATTATGGGGTTTCCAGTCTATGATAGTTCTGGGAAACAAATCGGTGGAAAACAACTTACTCCAGGTGAAAAGAAACTAACTTGGTGTTTGGCCATGGATTGTGAGATGGTGGGAGTGGGGCCAATGCAAGAAAGTGCTTTGGCCAGAGTCTCTATTGTTAACGAGTCCGGATACTGTGTCTTGGATAAGTTTGTGAAGCCCAAGGTTAAGGTTACGGATTATCGTACACCCGTCAGTGGAGTTCGGAAGTCGGACTTAGATAATGGTTCGTTTTTCTTCAAAGATTTATTTATGTATCAAAAAGTATTTATGTTCATTTTAAGTTCTTGTTTTATTTAGCCGAGAGTTTTGACTCGGTAGTTTGGCAAGTCGCAACAATCCTAAAAGATCGTGTCGTTGTTGGGCATTCAGTCGATAATGATTTTAAAGCTCTACTTCTCACACATCCAAAGCTTAAAATACGTGACACAGCGTTGTACGTAAACAACATTTTAAAACAATTTCTAACTAATAACCAACAGTTAAACGAATTTGGAATTAATTTTACTTTGTAGGTTCTACAAGACTTCACGAAAACCTGCTCTGAAGGCCCTCGCACGAACGTTTCTCAACGTTTGTATTCAGGAAGGGGAACATAACTCGGTATAACTTACTGCTGCAGTAGACTGATTTTACTTAAGTTAATTAATTAAATTATTTAAGTTAGTTAATACAGAATATCATTTATTCGTAACCTTTAGATCCTAGATGCTCAAGCTGCTATGAAACTTTACTTGATCAATCGTAAAAATTGGGAGGAACAAATCAAAACTTACAAGTCTGCTAGGAGAAGAGGAATTCTTGCGGAGACTTCAATTGCTACTCATTTATAGTAGTTCTAAAAATATCTAAAAGTGAACCAATTTTAATCGTCTATTATTACATTCATTATAATTAATTTACTGCGGGGTAAATACGTTGAAAAATTAAACTTTTTTTTAAGTACAGAAATAAGAAAAAAATCATAGGCATACCGCTGCGTTGCTCGGTATTTTGGATTTGAGTATCACATTCAACAAGTTATTTCAACCGAGAAGTCTTGTCAGCATGCTTTCCCTCCAAAACTTTCATCATACCTCAAAGTGTATAAGTGAAAAAACCTATTCTAATTTCTATACTCTAGAGGGCCGCAGCTATCTAGCTGATTAAATTAACTTGTTTTGTTTTGCAAAGTGTCTCTTCAGTTTTTTAGCACTATTTGTGAAGCAAGGCGCGCATAACAGTTTTTCTGGGTTTTGACAAAAACTGCTTTTGGACCTTGAAACGATTTGATTCACGTATCTTTTCTCGTTTGAGAATACAGGATGGCAGAACTGTTCAGTTGGAAGATGTCGCTAACGTAACCGAACCTGGACTAAAAGTAAGTTCGATTCTCGAAATATTCGATCTCACATCTCACTGTCGCTGGTTTCGGGTAGAAGATGAGAAGAGGTTTGCTATTATGAGCCTGTAGCTCTTTGGCATCTTACAATTTTGGCAGTGGCATAGCCCACTGCTCTCGTCTGACACGGCAGAAACCCCGTGAAAAGTTTTTGGAGATAAGAGAGAGAAACGGCGCACGTCACAGAGTTTTCTTCTTATGCTCTACGGAATCCTGGCATAATGTAATGGGAAAGCGTTACGTTTCTACTTTACAGCCTTTGCTGAGCTCCTTTTTCCACACAATGCGCCAACCAACCACTACCAACAGCATCCTGAGCCAAGGCAGATTTTCAGAATCTCAGAACGTACCTAACAAAAAAAACTTCAACTTCTTCCTTTCCTTTCACTTAGTGACGAAAAGGGAAAGGATCTAGTCGCACACGGTTCCAGCAGGTCTCTTGTTATCACATTTAAAACATTTTGGTCCTGTAGACAGTTGCAAATTTTGTTATACTTTCTAGTCCTCAATCCGGTAGGTGGGTACGATGGATTTGAATGTACTAACTGCGGGGTAATGGGCAGTGATGACGGTGCTGAGTTGGTCGATGCCCTTTGACCCACTGGTGGTTCGAAAACGGTTGTCTTCTCCTTTTACTTTGTGATATTAGTTCAACATTCCTCCACGCCAAGGAATGGCCTCGGTGGCGGCTTGGTTGCCGTTTGCCCGAGCGGCAGCCATTGGGTGGGTCCCTATTGCCACAAACCCACTTCCTCCCCCACCGGTGACCAAGGATCGACGGAAGGCAGATGATGAAAAGCTTCTCATCAATGTCTCTGGGAGAAAATTTGAAACTTGGCGTAACACTCTGGAAAAGTATCCGGACACGCTCCTGGGTTCCAGCGAACGAGATTTTTTCTATGATGAGGACTGTCGTGAATACTTTTTTGATCGTGATCCTGACATTTTTCGTCATATCCTCAACTATTACCGTACTGGAAAGTTGCATTATCCAAAACATGAGTGTCTCACGAGTTATGATGAAGAACTTGCATTTTTTGGTATACTTCCGGACGTGATTGGTGACTGTTGCTATGAAGACTATCGAGATCGGAAACGTGAAAATGCAGAACGACTCTTGGATGATAAATTGTCGGAAAATGGTGATCAGAACCTTCCGCAGTTGACAAATATAAGGCAAAGAATGTGGCGGGCTTTTGAAAATCCACACACGTCCACAGCTGCTCTAGTCTTTTACTACGTCACTGGTTTTTTTATTGCCGTGTCTGTAATGGCCAACGTAGTGGAGACCGTGCCCTGTGGCCGTCTCCCGGGTAAAGGTGGCACTCTCTCCTGCGGTGAACGTTACAAAACTGTATTCCTCTGTATGGATACCGCCTGTGTCATGATCTTCACTGCCGAGTACCTTCTTCGTTTATTTGCAGCTCCTGATCGGTGTAAATTTGTTCGGAGCGTGATGAGTATCATTGATGTAGTGGCCGTACTTCCGTACTACATTGGACTTGGGATCACGGACAATGACGATGTGTCCGGAGCTTTCGTCACGCTAAGGGTATTCCGCGTTTTTCGAATCTTCAAATTCTCACGTCATTCCCAAGGTCTCCGTATTTTGGGCTATACGCTCAAATCTTGTGCTTCAGAACTGGGCTTTCTCGTCTTTTCCCTTGCCATGGCAATTATCATCTTTGCCACAGTCATGTTCTACGCTGAAAAAAATGTGGATGATACGAACTTCACTTCCATTCCGGCAGCCTTTTGGTACACTATTGTCACTATGACCACACTCGGGTATGTTCTCAATTTACTTTTTAATTTTATTTCTAATTTCTCCTCAACTCGCATAATGCTTATTCCCGTCTAATTGTCAAAATTCGCCCAAATTTTCAATTTGGTCTTGGCGTAGCCCCCGTCCTCTAACTACTTTTACAGTAGTAGTATACATTTGAATAATTCGAATGTATGCATAAATTTTTTTGTTAAGTGATGGGTATATTGTACAGAATTATTTAGTCTGAAATGAATTTGAGGCGTGAGTGGGGCACAGTGGGACATCCAGACTTGGTGGAGCTTACAATTTGTGTCTAGCACTTTACTTGCTCAATATAAGGACGAATCCTAGAGCGTAAAAAATTGGAGTTGTTGTAGTACCCGCTGTGCTTTCTCTCATTGTAAGGATACTTCCAGGAAATAAAAGTTTTCCCTGTTTTCCCTAGGACACAATACCAGGTTTACCTAACAAAAAACCCAGGGCTCATGAACATGCCAACTGTGCTCTCTCGTTAAAATTGAATAATCAGTTGGCTGGCGGGAAAGTTTGAGTCTTAAAAAACGTGCTTGAGAAGTTTGCGTCAGGTCTTTCTTGGTTTCTTATTTAAAAACCTGAGAGTGAGCTCATTAGGCCCTAACACTCAATTGAGCCCCAATTGACTTTCTTTTCCTGGAAGATTAAAATGAAATAAATCAGTTCGAGGCCCAAGTCTGCTTCCATTTTCATTTACTCCTGCTGGAGAAAGTTTGCAAATCCTTTTGTCTTTTGGAAGGACGTTCTAATTGAAAGGCAGAAAGGAAATTTATGGGCTAACTTTTATTTGAAGGGGAGAGATAAAGAAGAGTGAATAACCTCAGCCCGTCCTTAAAACGTAAATGTTGGCTAAAAGTTTTTGTTCTGTGTTAAATTCATGGTGGTTTTGGTCTTTTCCTTGACTTTCTCCCAAGGAACTTTTATGCAGAGTTTGGTGTGCCAAAAGAAAGCGGACTTTCTAGGCCCCTATGACTCAACTATTGGTGTCTAGGGACTCATTCCTCAATAACGCAAATAATGAGGTTGGGAAGAGTCTCGCGGAGTGAGGAAGGCGGGTGAAATGTCAAAATTTAATAAACTTTCACCCTCTTTCATCAAATTTTAATCACTTTTCAAAACTGTCTCTCCTCCCTAATCAAATTAGAGTTCGGAAAGAATGGGCCAGGCGAGAACATGCGGCTTCGAAACAAGGCAAGGGAGGCCCGGGCCGCCACTTTTTTTAGAGAAAGGTTGTAAAAATTAAAAGGAAAATGGTGAATCAAATCTGAGGCTTTTGGACAGGTCAGCCTTTGTGCGAAGAAGAGAAAAAGGTCATGTGCAATTTTATAGACGCATAAATTCTCATTCCTTCACAAGAGCCTTGACAGTTCTACCCGCCTTTTTCACGAAAATTTTGAACGAATTTGAATTTCGTGAAGTCATGCTACTNTTTTGGACAGGTCAGCCTTTGTGCGAAGAAGAGAAAAAGGTCATGTGCAATTTTATAGACGCATAAATTCTCATTCCTTCACAAGAGCCTTGACAGTTCTACCCGCCTTTTTCACGAAAATTTTGAACGAATTTGAATTTCGTGAAGTCATGCTACTTACTACAACAACTCCAACTTTTTTTTTTGGAGAAGGTGCGGTTTTATTTTTTTTATTTTCTGCTTTTTACACAACAGAACCACAAAATTCTGGAGTATAGTTTTATTGGCTAAGCCATTAAGCACGATTTGAAAAGTTGACCAATAATTTTACAACGGGTAGTAAGTAATAGACAAGCAGAGGTGATAAAAAAGTACAAAGATGAAATTTTTTTTTTTTGATAATTTAGGCCACGGTATTTTGGGTGTAGCCAGTATTATACCGATGATGAGAAAGTTTGTATTCTTTCTTTTTGTTTTTTTTTTGTCCTTTTGCCCTCTCTTATTTTCCACTCCAATCAATTTGACTTGTTTTGTTGAGCCTTAATAAGGAAAAGCCTCTGGAAAAGAGCATAATTTTTTTTGACACGGTTCTAACGATGTCAACTGGAAGGAGAAAGCAGTACAGACTTCATCATTCTTTTAGTAACTTCCTGGCCTGTGGCCTAGATCAAGTATGACCCGGGCCTGGACAAGTGGGACACGAGCTAAGAGAAAAGTTGATTGGAAGGAATCTACTAGACCGGATGACTTTTGACTCTAAATTAGGCGATTTTTATCCTAACTTAAAGGGAATGTCCCAAATGGTCAAACTCTACGCACACTGACAACTTAACCAATAGTAACCTTATTTGTTCACTTTTACCAGACGACCTTCAAGTATACGACTCGAAATTTGGCTCCAAGTTATATATAGTAGTTACTCAAGACAATTCTTCAATTCGTTTCGAATTCGTGCCCGGAAAGTGAAAAAAATGAATTTTTTTTTCGCTTCCCTAAAGAATTTTGTCTCATGTGACTTCTATTCACTTTTTTTCTTGTCTATGTCTTCCAAACTCATTAAGAAGAAATCAAAAAAATTTTAATTAGCACGACTTAAGAGTTCTAGAGTTCTAGAACTTGGTCGAGGCTAGTTTAGGCGAAAGGATTTTTTTTGTATAAGAGTTTGATGGTTTTAAAGAGATTTAAAAAGGCCTTCCTCTAAAAGTGTTCTGATGAGGAAGTTTCCATTTACTTTCTCCTTCCCAAGAGAAAGTAAAGGCTAATGTCAAAGTTCTTTCTTTTCTGGAGGTGCTATCTCGTCGTGGATGACGTGACGACACTGCCTTATACAGGCGTTTCCTCATGGCAGTAGTACTATTCGAAAAGTTTACACAAGGTCTTTCCAATAAAGGCTTCCAAGCTCTCGAGACAAGCTTCAACGGCCTCAATTGGCTTTAGCAATTTCTTTCAAGGAGATCAGAGACTCTAGTTCTTATTTGCAACGAAAAATCAACACCAGACTCCTACTTTTTTTAAGTTTTTGAAGAAAAAAAAACTTATTTGCTATAGAAAGTTTAGAAAAGTTTAAGGTAATTCCTAACTTACGCCAAGTTTTTTTTAGGAATGCCATGTACAGTCAATTCTCACGTACTGGTTTTGAAGTTACTGCAAAAAATTATTAATTTCCTTTGCTTTTCAACAAATTTTTAATAAGTTAGGAGGAAAATGGAAAAGTTCGAACAAAAAAATACTAAAAAGGAATTCGGTGCTGTTTTTTTTTTCAGGTTATTACTTTATTTAAAAAAAAATACACACACTTTTTTGCTCACCACTCAGATAACGTATTTTTTCGTCTCGCTTTTCAAATCAAAATGATAAATGAATAATTTAATACAAGATCATTATACGTTTTCTCTTGCTTTCTTAACGAAACCCGCCTCCGCCCCACCCAATTCACCTACAAAAAGGACACGACACGCGTTCGTTTTTAAACTAATGAAATCCCACACTTTTTTTCTGTTTACCACTTCAATAAATTGACTCTGTCGATTCACGTCCCTATGTTTGTGTAGCAGGGCAAGAGAATCTCACGGATTCAAATCCCTTTCACTCCCATTACTTTTACCAGGAAGCCTTATATTGAACTATATAGACACGATTAATCACTTTCTCCTTTCTCCGGCGCTACTTGGACCATGAGCTGAATTTCAGTTGTTATATACGAGTTTCTGGAGTTAATTGGAAGGCTCTGCAGAGGCTCTAAATAGGGGCTGACATGGAAAGGCACGAAGAAAATTTGAAGTTTGGCGGTCCGTAAGGAAGAGAGTCAGTGAGGCGTTTGTGTCTCTTTCGTTGAAGATGACGACAAGGACTTTTTGGAAAGTTCCGTATACCTTTAGGTTTCCTAATAATCATACCAGGAAAGTCTTGAAAACCTCCGCCATAAAAATCAATAAGAGATTTCTCCTATTTTTAGCCTGGGCAACACTCAGCTTAGGGTTTTTCACACTTTACTAGAAAACCCTAGTTTTTTTTTTTTTTTTTTTGGAATTGGACCTTCCCAAAACAACGACGCGTTTTCTGGGAGATTGGAGGGATAATAGAAAAAGTGAAAAGTTTTTTTTTCTTTTTTTCTCACTATGGTTTGAATAAAGGCGTGAATTTCTTTGGCTCTTTGTCAGTTCAATTTGTAGGGCATCGTGACAAGCTCGTATGTGGATATACGGACTTGGTGGGAATTTCAAATGAGGTACGTGTATCGAAACCCTGCTCGTCACGTTAATCCTGGATTTTCTCCTTTCTTTCTCTCTGTAGGGAATTCTCACAACTCTGCCTCAATTTCCAATTAGATAGGAGGATTTACATTTAGAAAATATAGAAACACGAGGGAAAGCCAAAGAAAACTAGTGTTGTTTGATGGAAAGTACAAATGTTATAATCTGATTCAAAATTCTATGAAGTATGTTGATACAACCAAAAGATTGTGGAAATAATTGGTGTGAGGTAACACGGCTAATTTGTACCCAGTGACAGTTGACTAATTTCTAGTTCAAACATGAAAACAGTTTATAAAAAATATCCACATAATCGACTTGTAATTCCAGCAGGGCATCCTGTACTTCTAATAATTGAATAACTTTGACCTAAAATTGAATTTGTTAAAGACAGAACGAGGTTTAAGTCAATTACAGGTAAAGTTAAATCGTAACGAGTTGAGTACAACCATAATATCGGCCCTAAGCCATGCAGCCACATGTAATGCTACTTAAGCGGTAGCAATACATATTGATATGTCAACAAACTTTACAGAATTTTGAATCAGACTCGATGGTTTATGATCCGTCCTTCAAACTTATAATTGTTAAACTTGACCTGTTTCCGTGGTTAAGGTAATTCAGAAAAACTGACGTCAACTGTGAGCCTTTTTCGTTATTAGCCATACTCCGTTTTTTTTCTTACAAAAACGTAGTCGTCTAATTCAATTTCACTTGAGACCTTCCTTATGATACGCACCTGATGCAATTACGTAAATTGACATGTAACAACGCTCAGCGAAAAAAAAATTCATTTTCTCTATAAGCCTTGACGCAAACGTAGAAAGCTTTCACCTTCTTCTTGTTGTAAAGATTACTTTCCACGACAGTCGTCTACAAACCAAGTTTTTCTCACACGGGGAACAAGATTGAAGTGGTTGAGACGAAGTAAATAGTTTTGTCAAATTTACAAATGTGAATAAAAGTAGTAGTCGTGACTTGGTGTAAGAATACGTTGATTAAATGGAGACTTTTCACTATTTCTTTAAAGAACCCCCCAAGAAGTCCCTAGGCCGAGAAAGTGAATCTCGACTCCCGACTTCAAAGTGATGATAGACCGCCTTAGAAAAGGCCTTATTTCTTTGGGAAAGTTTGAGTAGTTAAAAAAAATAATAATACCCGCCAACCAAATTATAGGCGGAAACGACTAAAATGCGGCACGCGAGTGAAAGTCTTGTAAGAGAAACTTTCTCCTCATTCGAAACGGAACTTCATTAGAGAAGGAGATCAGTATTCAGGCTCTGGAGTGGATAGACTCCCTAATGAATGACTTCAGATTCTAGTACTCCCCTAATTATTCCAACCTCCATTTGGTCCTCATCAACTCCCTTTCCCTTAATACTAAAGTCTCAACACGCCCCGAAACTAGGAACATCTCAACAGTGAAAGTAGAATGTCAACTTTGTCCAATTCCCGACTTCCCTCGCTTCATATACTACACAGTTTGACTGTATATAGTTTTTGATCAAACAATTTGCATTTAAAGAAGCATTATGACTTTAACGGAAAAAGTGATTTGGGCGTTTTTGAGGAAGGTTAAGGCATAATTTGAGGTAAAGTAGGGCTGGGGCAGGGGTTACTCAGGTTCGGCTGTTAAATCAAACAATATTCGCTACAATTGCGAAGAAAGTAGATTTAAAAAAAAAATTTTTTTAACTTTCTCTATTCTTCCTGTTCGTCTTGGGATATCAATCATTCTCCGCCCGCAAGTAAATGGAGTAGGGAACCGTACTACTTGAAATTCTCACATCCGAAATTCATTTGGGCCACCAAGATTTTCTTGGAGCCAACTTTAATGATGACCATCATCTCTTTTTACTCAAAAAAAATAAGATTCTGGCCGCATCGCTGAACCCTTCAAGGGCCTCACTCTCGTAAGTCTCTCAGACAAATGGAGAGTCAGGCATGTGAAAAATTTCCACTTCCTTCATACAATCTTTATGCAACATTTCCTCTGATGGATGCTGACAACTGACTTTCGTTGAGGCTCGTAAGGAAATCGAAGAGTAGGGCTTAAGAAAAGACCGCCTACTCAAATATACAAATTCTTGGGCCAACAAGATGAGAAGGTCTGAGACTCGTGTAGTCCAAATTATTCTAAACAGGAGAAAAAAAAGAACGAGAGACAGAGAGCGCATACACATTTAATTTATTTAGAAATTCTAGCTCTGTGGGAAATGACGCAGCCTCTTCCAAAAATGTGGTCCAGTATAACACGAGGCTATACAATGAAGAAGAGGGTAAACATTCCGTGAAAGTTGCAACTTCTAACTTTGAAGTTTTTGGAGGAGATCTGACGTCATGTCGTGCTTTTTTTGACTCGTGTTTCGTTAGTTTTAGTCGAAAAGTAGGGTTTTCTCTTCAAAATAGTCTTAGCATTTCAAAAAACTGGACGACTGTTCAACTTAAAGCATGGAATTTTAGTTTTTTTTTTTGAGTAAATTCTTGAATAAACACTGGAGAGAGAGCCCTTTGTGTTGGAATTTTGAAACTAACAGAAAAATCTCTTGAAAGAAAGAAATTTGTGGTGAAAGCTTTGTGTTATGAAACTTCAGTCAGATGTTACATAAAGCCATAACTTTCGACCGAAATTCGGATTTGTAACTATGGTTATTGGTTATACTTTGATAACTTTGATGGTTTCATTCACGTAAGAAGAAAATTGGCTCTTGAACTATACTAAATGTCCTAAGTTGAAATTACTCTTTGTTCAGTAGTTTTTGAATCTGTGGGCGAACAAAATGTAAAGTTTTTAGTAAATAACACGAAAGTTCCCTTAAGGGCTCTAAGTCTTAAACTTTTGCTTAACCGCCTTAATATCTCTTGTAGAGACTGAAATTTCAAAGATTTTCTTAAGACTTCGTGTAAAAAGTTGGTGATGAATCGTAGCAAAATCAGCAAATCTTTTCTAACGCTAACGGCCTCAGTTTAGAACAGAGTCTCACAGTGCCCATGCCCTTGAGATGAAATGTGTGTTAGAAGTAGTTAGTAATCTGAAAGTCGTTCTTTTTCCAACACCCAATTAGATCTGAAGGAGTCAACTTCTAGAAAATTGTTCATGTTTTGGGATCTAATGTCGTTAAGATATTATCAGGAAAAAACTAATTTTCTCCCAGAGACTTTATGTCTCTTGGGAAGAGAAAGTTTTTTGGGGTTTCCTTCGAAAACGGAAGGAAGGAAAAAGTTGGATAGTTTTAACAACTTCTTCAATTGTTAGGAAGTGTGAAAACCCGCCAGATTTAACATG
>JABASK010000928.1:0-11306 GCA_019776465.1 Rambutanura hunanensis | reverse complement strand
CTTTAATTAAAAAATTTTGTTCCAAAAAAAATTTCCCAAGTGTTCGCATCATAAAAAATGTTGTCCCAATCGCGCAATCTGATACCTTATTAGCAACAGCTTCTAAATAACGGCCTTCGCTGGGGCTGTATTCAAGACTGGGGTCTTAATTCAAAATTTAAGGCAAATCATCGTTCATCGAGAAAGTCTTGTAACTTTTTTTTAGTAAAATCGACTCATCGAGGGAATATTTTCATTTCATGTCGTCGGTGATTTCATCGAAATCTATTGGTAATATCCAATGTTCTACGGGCGGCACCAAGATTTTTCTAATACCGAGGATTTGGTAGACCCTCTCATTCTCATGTCTGCAAAATCTGGAGCTGGATATTGTTGTATGGTTGTTGGTAGGTTCTTCTCGAACCGGAACGTGTCGGACAGTCGCTTTTAAATAAAGGTACTCTGTATAAATTAAAATTTAAGTTTGGTGAATCATACCAAAACTAATTACTAGACTACTATTGTTTACTGGTGGTGGGAAAATATTGGCCTTAATTCAAGATTTTCGACTACGGGGTTGACGCCCGGCAGGTGTCTATTCACCATCTCTTATTGCAGTCAATGCGGTAACGATTTTTATAAATCTAAACGGTTTTGGACAAATGCAACATCAAGGTGGGCGTGGAGGAAATCTTAAACTCATGACACACTACGAGGGTCAGCTCAATAAGTATACCAATGTGATGAAAGGATGGCAAAGTAGATGGTTCATCATAAATCCAGACCATGGAACTTTAGAGTACCACGTGGTAATCAGTTGTTTCTTTTAAAACGTTACTTATCTCTGTACTTACTGACTAAAGTTCCCATGTTTAGGCTGAAATTGAAATGAAGGCACAACCTACTCGACCTCCTCGTGGAACACTACACTTGGCTGGTGCTGTGATTTCGCCAAGCGAAGAGGATTCGCACACATTTGTGGTGAATTCAACCAACGGAGAATCCTATAAACTTCGAGCCGTTGATGCAAAGGAGCGACAGGAGTGGATCACGAGGTATAACTTAGTTTCGTTTTCGTTGCTGTTCTACTGGGCTCCGACGACATTTTGTTAAAGGGGAAAAGGTAGGCAATTGGGATCGTAAATACCGCATCTGATTCTGAGGTTGCTGAAACCAATGTTATTTGAATAACATTGACTGTAAAAACAAGATCGAAAGAAACGAATGATGTAAACCAATAACTCATCTTGATCCAACTTGAGTACAATTCACTTTGTACCAAGATGAGTTAAATTCGTACGCTATCAAAGAACCGAAGACTCAAATAACTCAAACCGATTTTCCAGTAATCATTTACTAGACGTGGGTGGGAAATGTCTAGATTAGCATTAGATTTAATGATTTTAATTTGATCACAACAACGGACAATGGGAGATTTTCACATTTCTTGAGATTTGCGTTGAGAGATGGGAAACGAAAGGCTTAGAAAATTTTCTCATTACACTAACGTGAATTATATTCGACGTCAATTCGTCTAGAAGCAAAATATAAATTCCAGTGGAAGAGTGGTTGCATATTTTTTTTTTGCTCATCACTAGATTACGTGTTGTTGCTGAAGTTCATTCACTGGCCTTAGTGCAGGTGACATTTTTCTCCATCTTGTGCACATCAAGGCGTATAAAACTTGGTGTGAATTAAATTTTAAAATTTCCAGACTAATAGTCCAGCGGCACCAAGAGATACTGGATACACGTCATCAAACCTAAGTGTATTAGATGCATTTTCTCACGTCCAGGAGTGGCTTCAAAGGGCTGATAACCTATTTGTCGAGGTGGGGAATCTCATCGACCAATTTCCTACCTCAGGTATACTTTATCTCAAGTAACGCTACACTTCCTGACCGTCAACTTTTGTTAAAGTTTAGCTATCGAGCACACTTACGGAAGAAAAATATGAAGAGCACAGTTAAACTCAATATTAAATTTTATTTGGCTGATACATTTACCGCTACTAAAAGCAAAACAAACTAATTATTGATAATCATTTTTTGAAGGTCATGGGACAAAAAGTGTTGATCAAGATCTTTTGACCCTTAAAGCTGTTTCACAGGCCGAATTGGGATGCCTAGAAGGATGTTTGTATTCACTCCATCTCCAGCAAAGAACTAGAGGAATCTCAGGTTCGGAATGGGATGAAATTTGACATTAAATTTACAATTAACACTGGAGCATGAGAAAATAACACCAAAAGAATTTGACAGCACTGAATTTTGACTACAAGTAGCACCAGTCTCATTCCAGTTCCAATAACTTATATTTAGTACATCTACTATAACCCTCCTCAAAAACGCACTTTCAATACAATTACGACTACTAACAAAAACATTTACAATTTGTAGGATTTACTGGAATCCAATTATGAACTCTTTAAATTAATTAGGAACATAAAAGAGACCAGTCTATACTCTTCCATTTCTCAACTATTTTGATCAGTCTCTCAATCTATTGTGTTAACACTCCTCAACCTTATACATTGTCCATTTCAAACACCTTCAAAATGCAATCCATTTAACGATAAAAGCTCTAAAAGTTCATCCTATTTTTTCTTCTTTGTAATCCAGGATTGTTCGAAACAAAAATCAAAAAAAGTTTGACTTACTCCAATCTAAGGTTTGACAAGATGAATAGAAAATTACGTGTAGAACTTTTTATCGAGACAAAAGTTCCCTTAAAAACTATTTCTTTAATTTGATTATTCTCTACAAGAAAATTCAGCTAGGTTATTTTAAGTTGTTAATTTAACTATATTGTTGAGAAGAAAGTAAATGAAAGAAAACGAATCGTGGTTAAACTACTAAACAGTTCTGCCTTACGTGAGCAGATGGTTGAAAGACGGCAACGTTTCTTTTCTGTATACCCTTCTGTATTCCATATCCTTGTTCCCATTTAAAGCGGCAGTCTTCACTTGTGCAAAATCTTGTCCAGTCTATTCGTGTATCACATTTTCCATAAATCCATTAAAACTATGCAATTTGAAACGTTTTATCTTTCCAGCAAGTTAAATTTGACTGAGAGTTCCTTATTCCTTGTCGCTGTCATCCTTACCGCCGCACTTTTGAGATTAATTACTTGTAAATTGTATTCACTGAATTTGTAAAACAGAGAGGATTCTCTCTTTTTTTTATGGCATCTCTTCCAAACTTTCTGACTCTGTTCGCTTCCTTTTGTTATGGCGCTGGACACTTTCAACCCAATGTTGAATAGGAATGTAGGTTGGATGACCTTTAATACTGTTATTATTTCCTACTTTTCCACTGCCTTTTCTAGAATTCCGTTTAATTTCTCTCCCGCTTTTATCTTCCTCTCTGAAGTTGATGACCAATCGTGGATAATTTTGATCAGTTATGGTAATAATCGGTTTCTTTCGTTTATATTCTGGAACGCCTATCCCACCTTCTGTTTCGGAAGCAGAATCTGTTACTTCATCATGATCACTTTCCTCTTCAGCTGAGTCTGTTTCATCTTTGAGAATAATTCCAGAAGAATCATCATCTTCTCCGTCACCACCACCCTCTTCATCCGCAACTTGTGGAACTGTTAAAGATTCGTATAGAAAAGAGTTTCCGTTCAATTCCTTATCATCATTTCTCTCACATTGCGGGCCATGGCTCTGCACTAATAAGTTCACGATGAGTTCTGGAGTGAGATGATTTTGATAGTGAGTGAATATCCGGACACCGTTCCATGTACGCTACAATTTCAAACTTTTGGTGGGCTTCTGAAAAAAAAAAACATTCGAAAGACCAAAAGAATACAATTTAAAATGAGAATACACTAAACGTCATCTAAAACTTTAAATTCATTTCAAATCGCTGACACTGACTGAGGTATTTTTCTATCAATGCAGTGCTGGTGCTAATGAGAATGACTAATCAAGAGAAGACTATCGATAACAACCACAAATATCACTTACCAGAAGTACTAGACACCAATTCCTCAGATGTAGATTGTGTAGCTGTCATCGATAAAATCAAAGGTTTTTTCTCTCGAGTAGAGAAAACTCCGTTAGATTCGTCCAAGTCTTCTACAATAACTTCAAGAAAGTCNATCAAAGGTTTTTTCTCTCGAGTAGAGAAAACTCCGTTAGATTCGTTCAAGTCTTCTACAATAACTTCAAGAAAGTCATCATTTATACTAATATCTCCAATATAACTAGATGACGATGCCGCTGCTACAATGACACCAGGTCTGGAATCCATATTAATCCCAGGGTTCAACACGGGTTCAATTAACGCTTCACACTTGGATAGCTGTAACGAAAACCAAAAATTACATCTGTGAGAATGATTAAATTAACCTCCCCCGATTCTCCTTACAACTTGTGGTCTCAAACAATGATCGATCTCTTTCTCAGCCTCGCTGGCATTTGAACTTGAGTCAAGTTCGGATCTTTCGTACAGTTCTTGTTTGGGATAGAGTAATGCCAAGCTGTCTTCAATATCTATACTGATCATCGTAACAAAATGAAAATTACTAATTATTCCATTCGAGTGTAATTTATTCTTTCTCAACGTAGAACGTCCCTATTCTGCTTACGTCTCCAGGTCATTCACCCTATCCCAATCCCAAGTCAGCTGTTGAGAATCTGACTGGTCACTGCCAGTTCGGAGTTGTAGGCTAGTTTCCTTTTCTTGGTTTGCGATATCCTATGAAGGAACAACAAAAGTTTAGAGCATAAAATTAGATTGATTGTTAAACCCAACACTCTTGGTGGTGACAACCTTGTCCATATCCTCAGATTTAACTTCTTTCCTGTAAAACGGCATGTTTCCTTTATTACTAGAATTAATACGTGAATTCTCCAGATTCCAGATCCCGAATCGTCCTACGTGTACTGTCCTATTATTCTACCCCTATACGTTCCAAAAATCAGAACTCTCTAATTTATTCGACTCACAATTTCCAAAATCTATAACGTTGTGTTAAGTTTTGAAAACTTACGTACATGGAGAACGCAAAGTCCCCCACCCCCAGTGACCCTATGGCTATGGCACTATCACAGTGACGAAGACAATGGGTAAAATGAATGTGGAAGTGTCCAACCTCCAACAGCGGACGGAGAACGAGACGGAAGGGGACCTCCGAGAAGACGGACTTCCGACAAGATGTGTAAAACAAAAAAAAACTGATGGTGAGTGTAGTATCATCTGTGATGACTGAAAACTTAAAAGAATGAAGTTCGCTCTAACCAACCGTCTACGCGTGTCGTGTAGCCTGTTTCTATGGCCTACTTCTTCCGCGAAATCTCTCTCTTCTACCGCCGCATCACGTTAAGATTATCAACTGCAATGCAAACCGTTACATTCTTATGAATATTAAAAAACTATTAAAATATTATTACAAAAGCTACATACTATATTATCTGGTATAAATTTCCCGTATTATACCGAAATCCTATTATGGATTAGCTACTAATTTAATTCCAACTAAAACAAAATTGGGAACGATAACCTTAATTGAATGGCCAAGAAATCAGGGAGGCATATTGTACATTTCTAATAACTGGGAAATACGACTCGATTTATGTTTATGACTGTAATGCTGTGGCCCATAGTTTTATCTTTTCAATAACTTCATTAATTTCGAATAGTTGAAAGTTACTTCACGATTTTTTAATTTATTCTGCAATAGTTTAACTTTCAAATTAAAATATGCCGATGAACAATTAAAAATGTAACGTTATGTAATGTAGTGCAAAATAGTGTATGAAAGTAAAAATGTTCTACACTACTTCAAGTCTGACATTGTTTTGTTAGCCGCAATTAATTTGGGATATCCACTTGCTCAAGTTCGGGAATAGACATAGACGGGCCGGAATGGGGAGCGGGAGTAAATCTTTTACAACTGGACTGGACGGACGACGGACAGTGTGTTTGATATTTCTTTTCACTCTCAGTTCTCAGATCTCATTCATTCATTTAGTCTTGAACGTGAAGTGACCGGATCGGCCAACGGCGTTATTATTAGCTTGTTGTGGCATGTGACATGCCACAGTTCAACCTGTAAGGAGAAACGTTTAACAAGTGCGTACCGAGAGAAGTGACATTTTTGAAATTCTGCATGTAACGCATTGGAGGTAATCAGTTCATCATGCTCAGAGTAAACGACGGATTTTGTTAGAAGTGAGTTACATTTTCATTTGCCTTGTTTATCCGAATCCCTCAATTGTTCATCAGCTGTCAATCATGTTTTCTTTAATTCTTTGTCTTCACCACCTTCTACATCCAAGAATACGTCTCTATCCAATATCCGTTTTTATCTTAATTCTGTCTAATACCTAGTTAACGACTCATGTTTAGCCTGATACTGACACTGACAGTGACAGCGAACTGGATTAATGACATGAACTTTAACCTTGAGACTCTGCTAACTTCGACGTCATAAACAAATTTTAACTAAACCTTGATGAGTTTGAGTTTCTGAATAAGGTGCTCATTCAGGGTCACCTGTACTACTGTGGTAACTGACTAACCTAAAATTTTAATTGGCTGAATCATAATTCGAGTGTGGATTGAAAGGGGCATGCTGAGTGTTTGACATAAGTGACAAAACATCCAATCAATTAGTACGTACGAACATAAAATCTATTGAAGGCTACGTGGCGAAGGCTACGTGACACTACTGGCACGACGAGTTTCATAAAGATAATAAAATGTTTTATAACATTAAACAATTTTACAAGCTTTCAGTTTCAATATTAATTTTTTACGAGATTCGTTACAGTGCATTGTGTTGCCTTTGTGAAAACTAGTGGAATATTTCATTATAATCGTTAACTTCGCAGTTGTTCTGTTTTTCCTAGGTAGTTGACATTGACGAATCTCAATTCAATTGCTATCCGGACTTATGTTCATACTACGATTGCGGAACTTCTACCTCACTTAAGATTCATCATCATCACGATCTATTAGAATTCAGCTTCAGTAACTACATAGTACATACACTAGTTTACCTTTGTAAATTGTTGCCGTACCGCAAGTGAAACGAAATGGCAAAAACATTTGATCCAATTGATAAACGAAGGTAAGATCCTTCAACAGAATCTTTCACAAACATGGAAAGGGAATTGGCATATATAATTTACATTGAGGTTTTTTTTTTTTGCACAGTTGGTACTTTGGTAGAATATCTAGACAGGATGCAACTGATTTGCTCATGAATGAGAAGGATGGAGGGGTATTTTTAGTAAGAGACTCATCGTCAATTCCTGGAGACTACGTTTTATGTGTAAAGTAAGGACTATGTTTTCATTATTTGCCCATAATAACTCTGATGAATTCCTGTATTTGATAAAGATTTGATTTTGTAGAGAAGATGCGAAAGTTTGTCACTACATCATAAACAAGGAAGACGATGGAGAAGGAATCAAATATAAAATTGGAGACAGATATTTTCCTGATTTATCATCTCTACTTTCCTTCTACAAGCTACATTACTTAGACACTACCCCTTTAGTAAGGCCAGCTACTAGACGAATCGAACAAGTCGTCGCCACTTACGACTTTGGTGGAAATGTAATACTCAGTCTTTAATATAGATGATACAAAGAGTGACTTTCTATTACTATTGGTGATGATGGCTTTTACAGGATCCAGAAGATCTACCGTTTAAAAAAGGTGAAATTTTAACAATTATTCGAAAAGATGAAGAACAGTGGTGGTCAGCCAAAAATGCACAGGGACGTATGGGGGCCATTCCTGTTCCTTATGTGAAACCGGTACAGTAATTTAAATTTCGTATGATCATTTATATTATTTAGGTACTTGTTAGCGCTTCTACTGGAATTGTTATATTTTCAGTACGAAGAGAGTCAACCTGATCATCAGATCCCACCAGTAGAACCTAAACCTTTTCTAGTAGATCCTAAAGAGGTAAGGTGAATTGCGTAAATAGCATTTTAATTTTAGCACAATTTAAGAAATGATGTGTAATACGTTTTCTTTCAATTTAATCGAAGAGTGCAAGAAAACAGTACGCTAGAGTAAAGCAGGCTCGTGTACCAAACGCTTACGATCAATCAGCCCTCAAATTACAAGTTGGTGACATCATTCGAGTAACTAGAAAAAATTATTAGCGGTCAGTGGGAAGGTGAGCTCATTCTGGAAGGTGGGAAAATAGGACGAGTAAGTCAAGTGTATTATCCAAAAAAAAATTATTCTCGATTGATAGCTAATTAGCATTAGAATTGTCTAATTTCTATTTCTATTTCATATGAAACTCATTGGAGCAGAAAGGTCACTTTCCATTCAATTTCGTGGAGTTAATAGACTACGATTCCTATCACGTGTAGCATCGTAGATGAAAGTAAAAGTCGGAATAATACGTTGAATCAAAGCAACACTTCTCCTAGACCAGTTGACTCCATTCAACAACCAGATTAAACTGCGGAAAAGCATCTCATGGATAATTTCAATATAAGAGGGTTACTGTGTTGAAGAGGAAAGGGAGTGACGGCGAGACGGGGTTTCTTTGTCGTCCAAAACTATACAATTTTCTCGTGGAAGTTTCTAAAAGATGATTATTATACTTTTAAAGTCGAGTACCTTACCGTATAGTAATTCCTATTTAGAAAAAAAGCAGACAGGCTCTACAACAACCACTTAAAGCTCTCAATAGTAGTTAGTTATACATTACTTCGTTAAAGAAAAGGGGTAAAGAGGGATCAATTGACATTGACGTTGAGTGTCTAGTCCTTTTCAATGTCAATGGGAGACGACAAGCTCGAAAAGTATGAATACGTAAGGATCCTATGGCTTCTAGATTTATATTGATTTGGTGTGATATGTTCAAAAAATGTAACCCTCTTATATAAAACTTAACTTTGTTATACATCCCTCCAGTAATACAAACTATTTAGAACTGGAACTGATTCCATTCGGAATGAGTGGTTCGGCAGCTGAACCACTTTTTAAAGGATAGCACCCAAAGCAAATTTTATTTCTTACAATTACAAGTCCGTTTTTGTCCATTAATTAATAGTTGATTCAGTACGATGGCGATAAATGAATGTTTTATAATCGTCATCTTTTAAAGGCTTTTGACGAATCTTCCACTTTGGTCCCTATGGCTATTGCTACTATTTTCTGTGTGGTTAGCCAAATGCATCTTATCCCGAATAATACTTGCAGGTCTAATCAAATTTTAAGTTGATTTGAATTGAATATGAATGTGTCCGCGTTTTGTGGAAAAATAAAAATTTAAGTTATTTTTATTTATTGTATTCTTTTCAATCAAGTCCTAGTATTAACTTTTGCTTTTTTCTAAAAAAGAAAAGGAAATGTCGTATTTTAAATGGCTAAAAATTCGAGTCTGTCATTTCATCGAAGATACTTATTGCAAATCTATTGCGATTTTAACATTTCAATGTTTTAATCAATTTTGGCAATGTAAGACCTGATTTCGAAAATGCTTTAGATGACGACAGACGTTGGTAGTATTTGTGATATTTTGGACTTTGGTTACACATAAGTTTCCCTCTAAAAGTTATAATTGAGGTTTCGGAGTTAATTTATTATTTAAGTTTAAATTAGACCCACTTGTAAATTGTATGGAAATCCCTCTAATATTCTCCCTGTAGAAAACATAAACGGAAATGGGGAGACCACACATTTCTACTCAAACCATTTATTCCGAAAAACTTTGAAATTTTAAAGTGAAAAGGAAAGAAAAGACAAAAAATTGTTTTAGTAAACTTTAGAGTTTTTCCTCATTCTAGACAATCTTGATACAAAACACTTTTTTTTCTAAACTTGTTGGTAAAAGTCAACAGTGTTGGTTTTTTTTTCAGACAATTGGACAGACTTTCATTTAAGAAAAAAAAATGACACACCCGCAATTTGATGAAAAGAATTGGGAAAAGTATTTAACTTTTAAAATTTTATAATTGACTGTTTTTTTTTTTAATTTTGCTTTTATTTTTTTAGTTGGTACTTTGGCATCATTTCACATCAAGAGGTTGACGATCTTTTAAAGAATGAAGCTATTGGAACTTTTCTCATCCGTGCTGCGTCCAGTATTCCGGATACTTTTGTTATTTCCTTGAAGTAAGTAAAAATTCGTTTTTAATTGTTAAATTCGAAGTCTTAATTTTAATTTTGATTGTAGAGAGGATTGTGGTGTTGTTAATTACCAAGTAAAAACGAGTAAAAAAGATGGACGGAGTGTACTCAATATCCGGGACGATTTTTTCTTCAATGACATGCCCTCTCTCCTTTCCTTTTACAAAAGGAACTTGTTCAAATCTACACCCCTGATCAAACCTGTGAGTGACGTCACGAAAAGAAACCACAGTGGAGGAGGCGTAAGAAGAAGACAACACTTGATTGAAAAAATGATGTATTTATGAATTATTTTTGGTTTTGGTTAGGATGCTCTAATACAGAGATATTCAGAGAACTTGTCACTTTCTAGTTCCGGCTCTGGTTTTCGACATGCCCGAATGTCAGCTCCGTCAGATTGTCGTGTACGTCATTCCAGGGAGGCAAGTTCCATTGAAATTTTGTGAATGATTGTTTATAAAGCGGGTAAATCTTTGATGGTACTTTTCAGGAAGGGCATCCGTTGTACGTCAAAGTGGTCAAACCACGTCATCCAAGTCCTTATGATGAAAAGGCTCTGAAGCTTAACGTTGGTGATGTCATTAAAGTTCTCCGACGAAGTCGTGACTGTGACCAGTGGGAAGGTGAACTTAATAATGGTGAAGTGAGTAGGCGGTATCTTAACTAAATAAATCGCATCTCTAGGAATTTGTAGAAGAAATAATTTTGTTTTGTTTTTAGCGAGGCTACTTTCCCTTTACTTGTATTCAATTCGTGGACGCACCAAAAAATGAAGGGGAAGGCACAACAGATTGACACTCTGAATTTTCTCCAGCAAACATTTTGCTTCATCCGGCAGAAATTTTGTTTTTGATTTTCGGCTCAAATTATTTTTAAGATGGCTGGCGGCTGATACTGACGCCATCTTGTCAAGTTATGGCCGGACTTTTTAGTTAGGTAAAACAATTACTACCGAAAAACCATGTGTAAGTTTAATGATTAATTTGAATCTTCGTCTCAATTTTGCATTCAATATAATTCACAAAAATCTTTTCTTTTTTAAATCTTTTTTCGTTCGTAATTCAGAAAGTTAACGAGTCTTTATTTTTTTCATCAAGAAACTACGATTTACTAAAAGCTACTCGTTCGACATTTGTCGACACTATGACTAATACGTTGAACTACTTGCGACGTGCCATGTCACAAGTGATTTGATCATAACGCGTTCCGA
>JABASK010000927.1:0-11309 GCA_019776465.1 Rambutanura hunanensis | reverse complement strand
GAAGCAACAAGAACTAGCTGAGGAGATTGAACTCATGAAGGCTAAATTCGCCTGGGATCAAATAAAATCTGAACTTAGCAATACAAGTTCATGTGAAAAAATTGATGTCGATGATCTCACGTGTGGAAGTCACGACTTCATCTATATTTTCGATCAACTGAAAGCAAGGGGTCATGTACATGAGATCATGAAGGATTTTCGCTCGAACCTACTTTTTGCGAACCTGGAAGTTCATTTTAAACCGAAATTAGTCAACCTCTTACAACAAGTTTTTCTCCCCACGTTCATTCCTTCTGCAGATCTCCAATCAATATACATTGAAGGCAACTTTCTTTTTCTCAGCGACTGTATCACGAAAATCCGACAACACATTGAAAGGGATAAAATTCAAAAGGAAAGAGAAATTACTGAATTTGTAGAAGCTGAGGAACTTCGGATTAGAACTTTGGAGTTGAAAATGGAAACAAACTACAATCTCCGAAATGACAATCGTCACAAATTGAGAATTGATATTGAGACATTTATTCAGGATTCAAAAGATCGTTTGAAATTATCAGAGAAACAAAAGAAAGAGGTTTAGAACTTTGGAGTGGAAAATGGAAACAAACTACAATCTCCGAAATGACAATCGTCACAAATTGAGAATTGATATTGAGACATTTATTCAGGATTCAAAAGATCGTTTGAAATTATCAGAAAAACAAAAGAAAGAGGAATTGAAACATTTAAAACTATTTGTTAACATAAGTATCAAGGCGTCCCGTTTGATCTTCTTGGATGAACATGTCACAAGAGACGTTGGCGGAGGACGAAACCTGGAGATCTATAGTGATCAAATTGCTTTTCTTCCTGATTCCAAGAAAATTGCAATTGATTTGAGTGGAAGACATGGCGAGCTCCTTGATGAGTCACACACAACGGCGCTTCCAGTGAGTCACTGCCAAGATGGCCCTCCTGGGGAGGATGGGCGTGATGGAGAGTCCAGTGGGAGCCTTCGCCTAGTATCTGTAAAAATAATTAAGGATTTGCCACAGAAACTTTTGGTAAGCATTTTAGTAAACTGGTTGGTTTTTTCCCTTAAATTCCCATTCTGCCCGCTGGTGACGCGCTAGAAGTCCGGTCTGACATCAGTCAATTATGTTTGTATTGTTTAAAATTTTAGAAAGTAAATTTGTTTCCAGGTGATCTGTAACGGTGGAGTGGGCTCGAATGGTCAAGATGGAAGTGACGCCGGGCACGGAGTTGACGGAAAACGCGGGAGATGTGGGAAAGATAAACTTCCAAAAGTTTGTGACCCTAGCGGCGATCGTTGGATACCTGAGCGTGGAGAACCATCCACAGACAAAGGCCAGGCAGGAGGCCGAGGTGGGGAACCCGGGCAGGGTGGTCGCGGTGGATCCAAGGGAGATATTGTTATTATCTCTGGCGACAAAGAGCTCGATTCCGCCTACTATAAAGTGAGTATTTAACTAACGAACCTAGCCTAACACTAAATTGTACACACCAACGATGGATGTTAGAAGAGGAAGCCGCATGTAGGGTAATTTGATCCTTCTGTCGCTTCTCAAGCATGACCAGAAGGATTAGGTTTTCCCTCCCGGGGATTTTCTTTTTTTAACATCCTTTACAGCACTGTGAATGTACGTGTTACTAGGTGTATTAAACTGTATCTACCTTACCTTTTGGTTTTAGCCCAGAGATGGTGATGGTGGAATTGGCGGAAGAAGAGGTCGGGATGGTGATCATGGTGCTCCTGGAATTCATGGGCACGACGATGCCTGGTATTGTGAAGGAGCTTGGTGGTTTTACAAATTCCAAAGAGCTAGTGATCGGGAGGAGTGGAAAGGAGAATTCGATGATCCGAAAAAGTCTGTTCGCCTAAATAGAAAGGATGTAAGCAGATGGTGGCGGGGAAACGGGTACTGCCCAGAAGTGACAATAAGAAACAATACAAAAATTATTAATGACGATGCCGTTACACCAATCGCTCGTTCCAATAAAATCAGGCGTACCGACAAAGTACCAAAAAAGTTATGCATTGCTCTGCAACATAATCAAAAACTTAATCATGAGGTGAAAAGTGACACCAAGCATCAAAACACTGACTTCGAAGGACAAGCCCGATTGGCTCGACAGATTTCAGCATATTGCCAACTCCAACATAAAGAATCCTTGGAACGGGAAAAGAAATTGCGCGCTCAAATTGAACTTCGGCTAACGGCGACGGTCAATGCCACGGAATCCATCCATGTTACTGCGCATTCACCACCATCTTCTAGTCGCCATCGTAAACTAGTTCCATCTAGTAGTACCGATAGGTTACAGGAACTGGATGTTCTGATCGGCAACTGGAACCCCGCTTCGGCTGACTTCTTGCAGTCAATGGATGCAATTCTTGCAGAAAAACAGAACTACGCCCTGACTACTACCGTTGGTCATTTACTACAACAAAGCTGGTTGAAATTCGGCAGGGTACCTATAAGTCTACTTTTATTTGTCCGCGCCCTCATTCGCACTCCAGGTTACATTAAGTGCTGTTACACCATGGAAGAATTTTCATCAGTCATCAAGACTCATTTTGCTGCAGCTACAAATGAAAAAGATTTCGAAATCCTTCTAAGACTCTATAGAGGTGACGCCATCGATGCGGCAGAGGCTACAGCAGCAAATTTACCTGACGAAGGGTTTGGAAGCGCTCTGCGGGACATCTTGTTAGCAAGACTGAAAGTTAATTGCTTAAATGAGTATTCAAACGAACTAGTCAAAGAAGAGTCAACGAATAAGACTGCAGACGTTGACGTTTCAGCCAATCACTGAAGTTCCAATACTTACGACAGCAGATGTCCCGATTCCTAATTCTGTACGTTCCAGTGGATTGAGGGGATTCATCAGCAAAGCAGCGCGGGGCATAAAATCCTCCGTAACCGGCAAAGTCCAACAGGGTTATATGGCCCTTGCTAATCGCGCTGCCAGCGTCAAATCCTTTGTAACAACAGCTCAGCCCAGTGTCAATGAGCGAAGCATGATGTGTCTCACAATGTATGACCAGCTTCTCTCACAACAAATCTTGCCGCTTTTTCGGACTTTCTTCAACGTCCAGATTCAGTATAATAAATCTTCAGCCAAATTTTCGTCGTACTTTGCATCGCTTAAAACCCTATCTGACTTAAGCGAGGACAGGTTATCGTCCCGCATCTTGGAGCACTTAACTAAGCATGATAAAGAAATGGTCAAAAACAAAATATGTCAAGTTTCAACTGAAACGATCCGTCCATCGAAGGAAGAATTCCTCTTAATTAAATTCCTCCTCGATAATCTAGATTTCACTCCTGCGGAACTTGATGAAATCTGTACCATAGTATCATCACATTTCGCCTTTTCCTTGCTTGGACTTGATGAACGAGTTGTGGGAGCCGGATCAATTAAACATATTCGAGACGAAGTGCTCAAAGTTCAACAGTATTTCAAAGAAAGGATTTCAAATTTAGATTCAACTACAATTCAAGATATTGAAGTCATAGTCAAACTGCTATCTTCTTCTGCTTCTCATATTGTATTTCAAGATAGAGAAAAGTTTACCGATCAACTACGCAATATACTCCAGGAGAATGAGTCAATCGTCTCAAGTTGCGGCGACCTGAAAAATGAAATTAGAAGTAAGATGTTTTCTGTGATAAATGACGCAAGCATCTCCTTTGTTCGGGATATTAGAGTTCAAGATATTGCTATGGTGGTCGTAGAACTGCTGCATGAATATTTCGAGGCATTAGATGATGGCTTTGTCACGCATCAAGAGATTTTCCTTTGTAACGGGGTCATTCTGGATATTTTATGTTTTGAATTGGATACAACGGATTTTTCAATTACAGAGTTGGCTACCATCGAAAAACGTTTGAATGAAGTTGAGCTTCGGATTGAAATCCTGCTCCAGAATAACATATCTGAGTGCTCGAATGAATATTTACGTAGCGTTCAGAATGCTCTGCTCAAAGTCATCTCAGCCCCCAAATGGCAAGAAAGTGAATTGCTCAAAGAATTCCATGACGCCAATATTTCTGTTTCTTTAACATCGAAACTTTTAGATCTAGTGAAGAGCCGAGAAATTTTTGATTTCGATTTATTCCAAGAGATTTTAGAAGACATACATCTCATTCTCATTGAACTCTTCTACGAAACACTTCCAATACCAGACCAGTCGCATGACAGGAATATATTGTTCGAAAATTTCAACTCTTTTTCTCAATTATTAAAGATGACGATTCGGATTACATCTTGTCAAAAAAAAGCGATGGTCAATACTTGGTATCGAGTCTGGAACTCGCACCGTGATGAAACTGGAAAGCGAGTTCAATGTAACGGGATGTCGAGCTCTGGCCGTTGACATTGTGGAACTAGTGATCCAAGCGAAATTTGAAGATGAAGTTATTTTCAGAAATTTGACGCAAACTCTCTTATTTTTAGGATTGTCATCAGACACAAAACTTTTGTTTGGGCAACTTACAAAGCTTCACGAGATCCTGACAAAAATGCTCAATGTGAATGAAAGTGTTGGCGGAGGTGAACTTTTTAAAAGCGTTCCGTGAAGTGTTAAAAGAATACGATAACATTGTGCTTCGAGATTTTGCATACTTGAATGCCCTGGGATGTCGTTTGGAAATCAGTGATATAAATTCTATCCAGAAGGCCTTCCAAATGTTACCGACCTTAAACGCAGCAGATGCTGAGGAGGCGACGTTAAGGCTACGTCGCATTCTTATTGCCAAGTTACCAGAATTTACATCACACCAACACGATTGCAATGACAGTGTCATGTCAACGAACAATTCAAAACTGGACATTTTTTTTCGAGCCTACATTGACAAAGAGCAGGGCGTTGTTATGGAAAGTCTGCGTCAATTAGTTGAAGAACTCTGCGAAAATAGTACCAGATTCTTTCGAATAATTCATCGACTATTAAGGCACTTTTTGGAATTAATGCAAAACTGGGTAATCTCTGATGATACTGATACTACCGCCCATCACACTTTTCTAAAAGCACTGGAAGAAAATGAAATTAATTTATTATTGAATCACAATCTTCACCTACTAGACTGTTGGAATGACTTCATCAAACTAATACAAAAGTGCCTTCTAGAACCGATTTTCGCAGTGAGGGAGAAATCGGATTGGGCCAAACAAGGAAGCCTTTCACATGCTCAAATTCAAGAGGTCCGTCTTTTGTTGTTCTGTGACATAGAATATGCTGAGAAGTTTTTTTTACATTATTCGACAGTTCTGACTCCACTTCCGGGAGAGACATTGGCACAGTTGTCATTTCTTTTTCGAACGTTTTTAAAGGATTTCCAAATTCTGCTTGAAGCATTTTTGGATTGTGCCGACAATAATGATTTGAGTGGAAAAAAATTAGAACGAATTGAAGTAATCAATGATGTCAAAAATGGACTTCGACTAATTGGCACGAGAGACGAAACAGACCTATTACTGCACTGTCGTATTTGGTACTACCTGCTGCAGAATGGTCGAATAATTGTCTGCAGCAGGGAAGAGCTTTATTCCGGTATACAACAAATTTTAACCAACGCGCCTGAAGTAAAAAGCTTAGGACCATCAATTCAAAAAAAATTTACACGTTTTTTTGTTCGTCAAGAAACACGGTTGGCTTTGCCCCTTTTCTATTTCCACACTTCTACAACAAAAAATATGCAAGCCATCTTACCAAGGCTTTCGAATCGACATTTCAGTAACCTTTTAACCGAGGAAATGCTGCGAAGTTCTATTTATTGTGCTTTAACAGACGAAGAACGAAAGTATGTTGGCGACATGCAATTTCAATACTACGAACAAGATTTGATGGATGAAAATCCAGATGAATGGCTTGCAATTCTACAGCATAAGGAAATCAGTCGAATTTTGCGTGAAAACTGGAGCAATGTTATGCCGAAAGAAACAAAAATTGAAATTAAAAATGCATTGCTGGCATGTTTAGTCTCCTTTGGTAGTGTCGGGAAATGCCTTGAGCTTCTTCGTGATGTTATTTTACCAAGTCTACAACTTCAGCCAATGATGTCTTCGGAGTTGGTACATTTTTTCAAGTCAGCTATTATCCTACCATATGATGAAGTGATCGAAATTTGCAAATGTCACCTGCCAACAAATTGGACAACAGCAATTCTATTAAAACGGGTATTGAGAAAAGTGCAAGAGGTATTTGGACCAATGATTTCATTCAATGAAGTCTTAGAAACGTTGACTGCTTCAGTTGACCGACTCGTGATTGTTCGGTTATTTAGTCATTTCTTACAAACAACATTGGCAGGCATGTCCTCGACGCGTTTATTACTTCTTTTTGAGAAATTGAACGTTGTTTTACAAGGGCCTTTGACTGAAGAAACGCTTAGTGGAATTGAAAAGTGCAGTTCAATTGAACAGTGGTGGAGTGTATATCGGAAAGTTTTCTACAAAACGACATATCCAGCGTTTACGCCAGACGAAATTACGCAAACCGTTCAACTGGAGGAATTAATAAAGAATGAGGAGCAAACGAACGAATTTATTAAACTTGTACTGGGTTCGTGGAATGAGGGTAATGAACCTTCGAATACCGTCACGCTAGGAACGTGCCTGGAAATGTTTCGGAATGGTGACTGGACATTTGATGCGGGAATCCTGGAGAAATTAAAGACGGCGCCTTCACTCCAGTTTGATTCATTTTTATGATTTTCTCAATTCAGGACAGGAGTTAAAGGACAAAGTTTTGTTAGACAAATTCTTCAACCAAAATCCAGAACTTATCAATGGAAGCTCTGTGCACATGCGCCTACAGAAAGAAACTTTACTGAATAGATCTAAGAACTGTGCGTGGTTGGAAGGGTCGACAATCCCGAATCTACAAGCAACCCAATGGACTTAAAATTCAGTCGTACTGCGAAGCAGACATTCGAAATTGGGCGATAATCTTAAGAGAGAAACTAAAAAGTAAACAGATAACGCCACGAGAAGCAAAACTGGAAATAGTATGCCGTGACAATTGCAGGAATTGGTGTTCATTTTACGTATGACACAAGAGATACGCAAGTTCTTGCAGTTCTCGTGTGTCTCGCAGGGGTTGAAAAAGAAACGGGCCAATTCGCACAGATTAAAACGGGGGAAGGAAAGACGGATATTTTCGCACTGTTTGCAGTTCATCTTGGCCTAATTGGCAAGAGCGTAGACATTATCACGAGTGGAGAAACGTTGGCGGAGGCCGCGGCGAATAAATTTAAAAACTTTTACAACATGTTCGGAGTTGGCATGGGAGAAATTTCGTCAGACAGGTGTCGTCTGAAGCAAGATTCTGAGATAGTGCTCAAGCAAGAGTACTCAAAGTTCGTACTGTACGGAACGATTCGTTGTTTCCAAGCTGACTACCTCCAGAATACTTATATGAACAAGAAATTTATGGGGAGACGAAAGCCTGACTTCATTTTGGTTGACGAAGTGGACTCCCTGCTACTTGACAAAGGCTCGCAAGTCCTCTACTTTTCACATAAGATTCCTGAACTTAGGTGAGCATAATTTTGTGCTACGAACCCCACAAAAATCTTTCACCTAACCTAGCGCATTTTTCAAAAAAAATTCTAGTTTAGGGTCGCACCCCTAGAATTTTTAGTGGTATTATTAGAATCATATCGTTTTTTTTAACAGAATTGTTTCGACTCTATTTTTTCAGGTATCTTCGTCCAACATTTTTTGAGATTTGGCGCCGAGTTAAGAATCACGACGATGCGGAACAAATTGTAAATGAAATTAAGGCTGATAAGCGCAAATTTAAAATTCCAAAGGCATTGGATGATTTTGTGGACAGACGTATAGTGACGTGGGTGAACGAAGCGATTGACACAGCGGACATGTTAGAAGGAGAGTATTACTTGTCAGAAAACCTAGAAAAGGACGTGACAGTGATGGATGTTGATACTGGAGACGCTCAACCTAACTCATCATTTTGTTTTGGAAGGCAGCAATTCTTGCAAATTCGAGAAGGGAAACGACTCACGCCAGAAAGTCTTAAAGTAAGTACGTTTTGAAATCTTTGTTGCAACTACCCACTTTAGATAGTGTTTGTGTTATCGTTACATTAAAACGGTCACATTATGGGTGAACGTTGGTTGCGCCTGACTCTTGTTTTAACTGAAGTCTGATATTTCAATTAATGTCTGCTTTTTTTTAAATCCACTTTCACTTTTACCGTTTTTGTCTCAAACAAACGCGAAAATATTTTAAACTAGTATTTCGCGGTTTGGCGCTAGCGCCAAATTAGTAATAATTATATAGTGTTTGTAATTATCACTTCTGCGTGCCCCCTCTTCACGCACGCAGAATTGGCGGAAGAGAATAAGAATTAGGTAGCAAAGAAAGAGGTAAAAGGACTTTTAGAACAACTTTTGAGTAAACTCGCGCAAACTCAGTGTAGGCGGACGGGAACCGGGATTCAACGCCTGTGCATTAAGACCTGTACTTTTTTATTTTACGTAATATAAAAGTGCAAATGGGTGAGTTAGGTGACGGTAACAAATAAAGTTAGCCACTTCGGCGACTCTGTGTTTGACTCTGAAATTCACAAATTTTTGTGGAGGAATAACCATCCACTTACGCTGGAGACGATTCAAGGGAATAGTTTTTTTTAAATCCATTATACTTTTTTTTGAATTTACAGGTTATTTTCATTTCCAACTGGTCCTACATGAGAATGTTCAAGAAGCATATCTTTGGAATTACAGGCACCTTGGGAGATGCTATTGATCGAGAGTTTTTACATCAACAGTATGACGTCCAGTTTTTTGAAATGCCAGGACACAAAGTTCGGCGTCGAATTGATCTTCCAGTTATTGTTGTCGACGACGAGTCAGAAGCCCTGAAAAGCCTGAAGGATTCTATTTTCTCCCGAATGCACAATCAGCCCGCCCTGATTCTTTGTCCCACAGTTAGAGATGGTCGATCAAAGATTGAGTTTTTAAAACTCGCCGTTGCTGAGCTGCCAGATGAACGTAGGCCAAGAATTGTTTCCTACTTAAGCAAAAGTGACGCCGACGCATTCCGTGTAGAGTTTGGAAAAACCGAATCGAATCCTGCTGGACAACCCATTCTGCCCAATACAATCATCGTCGCAACGAATTTGGGTGGACGAGGAACGGACTTGGATGTCGATTGTACAGATGGGCTTCACGTTGTACTCACCTTATGTTCCCCCAAATAAACGGATTCGCGATCAAGCCTTTGGCCGAACTTCACGAAGTGGAAAGAAAGGAAGTACTCAGTACGTAATTTATGTACCGGGGTGGGACGCTAATTGCAAATTTGAAGACTACGAACAAGAAGTGTTCGATGAAACCGCCAAAATTGGATCGCTCAAAATGAAGGAGGAGATCCCACGCATTGAGAAAGAACAGGAACTTTTTCTACAATTCCAGAAATTTTTAGACCAAACGTTTCCCAAACTTGGAAAATCTTACTCGAGTTGTGTCCTTGATGCTGCACGTCATGTGATGAAAAATTGGTTTGCGTTTTTTCTTGATGAAATCCAGAGTGATCTTGTCTCTTCTCGCGAAAGAGAAAAGACAATGACGAAGTTTGACCAGTTCATGGAGAAATTGAAAATGGCACTGACCAGGAAAGAGCCTGAAACGTATGATTTATGCAGACTTGGTTCTGAATTTGTTCTATTTGCGGCTGCGCTTGAGTCATCTGGCGAGTTCTTGCAAGCTGAAAATTTACTTCGAGTTTCAACAGAACGCGAGCCTGAATTCCAATGGATTTCTCGCTATTATTTATGCGTCGTCCTTCTACGACAAGGAAAAAGGAAGGAAGGTTTCAACAGAACGCGAGCCTGAATTCCAATGGATTTCTCGCTATTATTTATGCGTCGTCCTTCTACGACAAGGAAAAAGGAAAGAAGGTTACAAATGTTTAAAAATTGCACGCACATCCTTGATAAATCACTGCAATGGGCTCCAAGAACTTGTTGCTTGTTGCACGGATATTGGCGAACGGAGTGATGGAAAACTAATTGAGACACCTCAATACTTGGAGCAAATTGGAAATGAAACAGAAGCCTTACAGCCACACTTCTTGACGATGGAAAAACTCCTAGGCCCACCTTGCCTTTCAAAAGATGTGTTTCTCTTAAATAAGTATGTGATGAAGGACAAAGAAGAGGCAGCACAAATATTTGAGGAGATTACGACAGCGTTGCCCCCAAAACTGCTCAAGCCGCCGAGGCTTAGCCGAAAATTAGTCTTAAAAAATGGAGAAGTACTGAATGGTGGAAAGAAAGTGGAACTCAATCCGACCACGATGTCGTTTTTGAAAGAAAAACTGCAAGAAACTACTAAGTGTAATAACAGCTTGTTTGCTCGTACTGTTTCGTGGGAAATGCTACTTCGTCAAGCAAATAATAAATACTGGGCAAAACTTATTCTGTCAGATACGTTAAATAAAAGAACTGACTATGACGTAAACAACTATAATACACCTTTCGTTTTTCGTGATCAGAACCACAATCCAAACTTCAAGACGTCAGTGCGTTCGAAGTTACTGGAGTTAGAACTCAAACGCGATTGTGATGACCTCGACAAATACTGGGCAAAGCTAAAGCAAATTGGGATGCTATCCGAGAACCCAAGGAGAGGAACCGACTATGACATAAACTACGATAAAGAAGTTTACGATTCCCTTGAACTGAATTTTACTCCAAACTTCAAGGAATCTCTGCGTGCAGAGCTACTTGCGTTTGAACCTACAGAAGATTCTGACTGCCTCACATCTCTTAACAGCTTAAGAGATGCTATTAGAAACGACGGTTTTCATGTCATTAAAGTTCTACTGGACGCCGAAATTTTAGTTCAGGTGGATACTTATAAAGGGGTCATTGTTCAAAAATGGGCCAAGGAATGGAGGAACCTAAAGCCAGAACAGCGAAAAAAGAGTCTTGGGATAGGTCCAGAAGGACTAGTCAACGATATTCTAACAATGGCACAAGGAACCGGAGCATTTACTTATCGCCGTTCCCAAAAAGTATCAGAGTTCGAAGCTCGGTACCTTTTTGACGAATTGATTTCTCAGGGACTTGTAAAAACTGAAAAAATACACTGGTCGTGGGCTGAAGCTCTAGATAGAAACGACACTCACGCGAGTAACATGAAGAAGGCTTTTTCTTCCATCATTAAGCCCAAGCTTGAAAAAATTTACGAGCGATTTCACGTGCCTACGTTGGATTCGGAACGAGCAAATGACTCCTCACAGCCCCGCATGACACTCGAGGAGTATTGCAATTC
>JABASK010000926.1:0-11311 GCA_019776465.1 Rambutanura hunanensis | reverse complement strand
TCGCCGGGACCTGACACCTTGGTTTCCACTTTCGGAAAGTTTCCACTTTAGGGATTGCTACTTTCGAAAGTCCACTGTAATAGGGGTCTCCTCGCGAGTGCAATGCATTTTAACTTTGTAAACACGTGTTAGTTAAGTAATACGTTTAAGTAATACGTTTTTTTAATTAAAAGGAAGTTAGGTTTGAACGGGGAAAATTTTGATGTATCTGGGAGTAGTGTAATGGAAGCGATTTGACAGGGCCACAGAATTTGGTGTAAAAAATGGAATTTCCGACCAACATTTTTTCAAACTTTATTTTTGTAAGATATACATTTGCGTTCTTTCCAGGACCAAGATGAAAAGTACCGTTTTGCCTTGGTGTTTCCTAATGATGTGGATGGAAAAGTGTCATTTTTTCCTCTTCGTCTTCTCTGCTGAAGGCCTTATTATGCCACGAGGGTTTACTATATTATAGCGTTCTATAGGTGACACGAGGACAGATGACTAGGTTTTCCAGGTTCTGATGACATCCGCTCTTGTCTTCTCTATCAGCTCCAGTGTTCTTTCCAGAAACACAACTGCTAACTGGGTCAAGTCTGTATACCCTTTGTTAAGGCTGAAATAAGATTGAACTTCTTAGAACCAAAGGTTGAGCTAATAATGTAACCCAGTAAAGATTCGGTTTACTGCGTTAGCGTCCTGTTTTTCTCTAGACGTGATTAGGAACAAATTAAGTACTTTTTTAACCAATTAGTTGATTGTCGCCTTCCAATCTGATTTGTGACTGAGGACTGATGTACTAACGCTATCCTATATGGCAACGTTACGTCAAAACTATTAGTATTATGATCTAACGTTTAAAATACATTCTACATGTAATAAATAATTGTAGATTTTATAGGAAATCAAATGGGGGTGGCGGAATTTTACTGTAGACTTGCGTCAATTGACTTTTTGAGCCGAAAATCCTTTTGACGTAAACAAGTATTGGAGTTGTGTCACGCTGGATATGAGTCCCTCCCACGTGCCTATAGTACTTGTATGGAGAAGTTACATAATTTCATTTTTCTGAGTAAAGGAAAGCAAACAACTTTTTTTCCTACGTCCAATTTTGTCGAAGTAACTGTCGTGCCGGTGAAAGGGAAGTTGATTGTAAGAGATAGTAAGAGCGGAAGAGATTTTAGTGGAGGTTTACGGTAGACGGAAGCTGTTTTGGAAAGAATGATGCTTTGCTTTCACCCCCCGAATAATTTCTCTCAAGTGAAGTTTGTAATGGATTGCTTTGCCGTCTATCGTGCCTAGACTCAATTCATTGTAGGACACTACGACTCGCCCTAGTCAAGAGCCCTCTTCAGTTCCTTTTTTGGTTGGACATTGACGGAGACAGGAGGGGAAAGTAGAAAAGTATCAATATAACTTAAAAGAAAGAAATAAGTACTTTCGACTTTCTCCTCCTGTCCTACTTTCTAGGACACACGACCAAAAAACTTCTTTGTTGCTCCACTTCCTCATGCACTACTTCTAATCTCACTTTTCAACTAACAGTATCTATAGTCAACTCCAATTCACTTTTACTTCTTTTAGTAAAAAGGCCAATGGAAAGTCCTTTTACTATAATCAATTGTCAATTACGAAACGGAACGATGGAGTTCTTTGGAGAAGAAGACGTGTAACTTTGACTCTTGTCAAAATTTTGTCATTTCTGGGTTCTTATTATTTTCTGTAAAATAAAAAAAAGCAAAGGCGGAAGATTTTTTTAAGACAGTCGTAGTCAGTCGTTCGATGCGCTTTATAACCCCTTGTTAAGTTCTCCAAGCCTAAAGAAAACTTGTAGTTAGTTGAAGAGATAAATTGTTTATGATGCTCTAAAAACTTTCCCTAGGAGAGAAAATTACGATTCTTATAGTAGTTACTATAATATTACTTTTGTATCGTTCTTATCAACTTTTGGCCCAGAAGAGAATCTTTTAAGATGAGAAAGTAAGTTCAGGCTTTCCCTTTTTCTTATGTCAAGTAATATCGTTATAAATATTCGGCAATGTTTCCGAATGGAACCGCCTTTTCCCCATGATTTACCCTTATAGTTGTAAACAAACAGTTACTACTTTAACTTCCGTTGTCAGACAATTTGGGAGAATTTTACTTTCAGCTTCATCGTATGTTTGCAGTTTAAAAGGTCATTGACTCTGGCTGGAATTGTGACCTCTCGGAATGTTGAAAAAGGTTACTCAACCCGGTGGGCAGCGGTCAACACTACCACCATTTTTTACTAGTTTTATTATTTTTTTACCAGCCCTATAATTTTTTCTTAATTGTCTATAATTCTAGTTGTGGGGGATGCTTTTGGTCTTGTAGTAAGTTTGAAAAATGAATATGGAAAATCCAATTCGACCTAGGTGAATAAAGGCTAAACGATTAGCTCCAGTGAATTAGCGCTGTCGTTTGTATACTTAAAGCAGAAATACTGTGACTTTAAACATTATTTGCTTCCCGAAAGTTCTTTCTATAACTGAAATGAAGCATTGTGTTCTAATCCAGCGTTTATACTTGTAAATTTAGAATTAGATTAGTCGCGGATTGATAGACATGCTTGTTACCCTTGCAAGCGTAACTACTGATCACGATAGCCAATTTCGGTTAATTTTAACATGCAAACTTATTTACATAACGTGCTTATACATTACTTAAAGATGAAAAGTTACCACGATAACACGTTATTTACCGAGACGCGCTCTTAACATTATTGGAGTTTTCCTTTATTACAGCGCGTTTCTATTTTTCCTACCTTTAAGGATGGGACGACCTTAGAGATCCAAAAGTTAATGATTCCTCGATGTTTCTATCTAATGTAGAATTCTTTTAGTTTAGCGCGGTTTATTCAGAATTCTCAACGCTTCTTTTGAATAGAATCGAAATTTTTAGTCCCTTGTAACTTTGGTCTGGAATCTGGCGGAAAGTCAAGTTAAATATTAAATTTACAGCACACTTTCCTCAATAATTCGTATCAATCGCTTTTTTCGAAATTCATCCTCAGCTTTGAGAAACTAAAGGTTAAAAATTAAAACCCAAATTTTGAAAAGTTGAGACCGAAATTAAAAAAATTATATTAATACGAATTAATACGAGAATACTATCATGTAAGTTTTAGATCTTATTTTACTCCGCATAATATCCCAGTGCAAACTTAAATAGTTTTTACCTTCAAAGTTTGCTTACTTTTGCGACTTCCCCATCCTTAATTCGTCGGTATATATACTTCATGAGAATTTCATTCCTTTGCGGAAGAAACTACATTATATTAAAAAAATGCGGATCGTATTCACATGAAAATGCGTAGTGAAGTTCAGTTAAAATTTTTTTGGATTTGAAGCAGAGGTCATTTACTAACTAAAACTTGTTAAAATCCATTGTGTTTTTGAATGTTAAGATCATAATCGTAGTCGTTTGTAGGCTATTCAATACTCGCACCAGTAGAACTTAACATGATGGTTTTATAATGTAAAAGAAAAATTTCCGACAAATTACTCGTAAGTTACTGACGTTTGGTTTGGTAAATTTGAAACTTAAAGTTATGTAATAAAAAAAATCGGTAGGATTGCTAAAGGTTCACATCCTCTACAACAAACTTTTTACCGCATTAATGCCGAATTTTTTGCAACATTTGAAATGAAATATGATTGACTTTAGTTTCAAAACATTCTCTAATAGCTCATCGTCATTCTCTCTAAGTAATCATTATGAAATTAGCACCCAGGACGAGAAGTACTAAAAAAAGGCGATCATTCTACCTTTATATTGCCCTTCTATTGTTCATCTTTTAGGTTGAATATTACCTGAATATTAGGGTTCGGTACCTACGGCACCGCATCAACAAGAAGACGATTGGAAGTGAAGGTGTGACGAATTTTGAATTTCGATTGGACCGTCAATTATCATTAGTTGAAGCGTCAGTGTAATTCACGCCTGTCCTAAAACGTAAGGGTGAGCTCATGGGAATTTCAGTATTGATTATACTTTAAGTAAAAGTAGTGACGAACTACTCTACACGAACAACGAATCTGTCCGCTTGTCAGTTAAGAGTTGTACGGATTTAAAACATTTTCGTGTTCCAATCCACATTCCAAAACCTATGAGGTCTGGAAATGTTAGCGCGGTTTGGCCGTTGACCATGGTGAGCACTTTCTAGATTGACTTTTCGTTTTATTTTGCAAAGAAAATCTAATAAAAACTCGGACGTTGTGCCGGTTGGAAAATTTATTTTTGCTGTAAAGTTCATTACTCTGTACTTTGTCTACAACCCGAAAATATTTCATATTAAGTTTTGTAATAATAATCGAGTAACAAATTTATTGTGAATGTCAGAGTGTAGTTATTTCATATCGACAGTCAAAATGGCAACGTGTGTTGCTATTTTATACGGTTTGCCAACCTACACCATTCACTTTTTTTTTAGAAGCGAGAATTCTCACGTTTTATTCTGGGCATCTAGCAGGTGACATTTGTGTTTCAAATTGATAAATTAGGTAAATTAACTACATTTCAAATGTCAATCGAACAGTTGGAATACATTATCTAAGTTTATCGTTACTTAAAGTGACAAGGAACCTTAACGTATGACGTCCAAACTTTGTATAAGTTTCTTTTTACCTTAAATTGAGACTGACTTTGTTAGATAGGATTTGATTTAGGGTCAATTTAAGTACTAGCGCTGGACAGTGAGTTCAATCGAAAATTGAGTAGTACTACTTGAATCCCTTACTTGGTAAGTCTCCCTGGGCGGGCTGGGATTAAAACCTATAATGTTTTCGAAGTTTGAAAAAAAAAACTTTGTTCCACCACGTCCAATTCTTGCAGAATAATAAATGAGAACGTGAAGGAACGGAAAACGAAAAAAAAAAAGTCTTAACCGAATCAAATTCTTGCTTTCTTTTCCAATTCTTTTCCCGGGACTTGCTTAGGAATCTTTTAAAACCTTAAACTTTCACTTTTTAGACCAAAAACTAAAGGCTGATTTCATTTTCTATAGAGTTAAAGGAAAGAGCATTTCGTTTGGCACGAGTATCTCCATATCAAATTCAGCGTTTTCGTACAGTGCGTCCCTAATGTAGAACACAGTGTAGTCTTTTTTTTTTGTTAAAGGAAGGAAATTGAGGGAAGTGAATTTTATAGAGGAAAATGTGAGGTAAAGTCATTTGGCTGGAACAAAGCCCAAACCGCCTCCGGTAGCACCACGGAACTTTCTCTTCCTCTATGCTCCTTTTGTTTTTAAATGACTATCTAGGACCAGAAAACATTTCGCGGAGAAAAGGAACAGCGGGCATAATTGGTTTTAGGTTTTTGATTCTCGACTCTTCTTCAAAGATACACATTTTTATAGTATGGCATTGAAAACTAAGGGTGCTTTTAGTCAAAGTCTATCTATTATACAAACAGGAGTTCTAATTTTTGTGGCATTGTTTTTTCTGTAAATCGCATGCGTCCTTAGCCCGCACTTCAAACGACACCTCCTTCTTTCCATTAAGATGGAACAAATTGAATGAAGCCAGTGTCCAGCACCCTTTCCTAGCTTTACGTTGTCAGTTTGGTTTCAATACTTTTGTATTTTATTGTTTAGAGTTGGGCGCAGAAGCTTCGTGTCCATCAGAATAGGGTAGTCAAAGGATTTTGTTGGCAGTGGTTGTGGGTTCTATGAGACTCAATCCTGTAAAAGCGACGAGGAAAGTGTTTGGATTCCTTTCTCCCTGTCCTTCCGTGTCAGTATTCCTTTCTCAGTCGGCGTCTTAGGACGGATTGATTCTGAGTTACTAATTTAGGAGACATTTGGTACATTAAAAGCGTTGCTAGGAAACAAGAACGTGACCGTAACCAGTCAAAAGGAGTAACTTTAAGGCATGGATCTCTGTCGACTTCCAACAATGGTAAGACTTAAAAAAATTTATTAAGTTTTTGAAAAGTTAAAACGTTTAGTTAATTACAACTTTTCGGTGACAAGTTACGGCTTCTACTTGTGCACACGTGTAACATGATAAACCGCAAAAGTTCGGCTTTTAGAAATTCTCTGATCAATTTAACATTTACGTTTAGTTTGAGTTCTTGTCAATTCTATCAAAACCGCAACTAATGAAGGGATTTCCCAGCGAATTTTGTTTTAGGTGAATTGAGCTATTTGTATAAGAATGTGTCACATATTTTCAATCTTCCAACATTGATAAATGAAAGGAAGAAAACTTTAGTAATCATAAAGGAGAGAAGCGTTATAAGAATTCATTAATTAGACTAAAAATCCTTGTAACATTTTTCTAGAAGAAGCCGCTTAAATTTGAGCCTTGCAAGTTGTCAAGTTTTGGGGGAAAAAACACAAATTAATTTGTTTAACTGCATGTAATTACTCGGCAGTAATTTTGTGGTTATTTTCAAATTACATTAGAATTCTTGACAAGATTTGACAAGTAACCACAGAACCAAATGTCGTTACAGTCTTCAGTTCAATTCCCTTTGGCAAATGTCAAAGCCAAGAGAGCATTGGCCATGGTTAGAACAAGGGCCTCTCTACCTCTCCTCGTGTTACTAATGGGAACAATTAATTTTTATCAAGGCTTGTAATATTCCAAAGGAAATTCTATTTTTGTCTATAAAAAAAATCTCAATTCAATTTAAGACTTTTTTTTTTGTTTAAAGTCGTTAATTCATAACGAAAGAGCATCATTTCCCGTTCCGTTCAACTGTAACCCAAACGGAAATGAGTCCCAAGGTATATTTTTCATGTAGCCCTTGTTGATTCCTAAGTACCTATACTTGACACCACTAGAGAAAGTAATAAGATATATGTATATGTAAAATGATAAATGATCCAAAGTTTTGCGTTGAATTTAAAAAAAAATGGAAACTTTTTCCACAACGACCTTTATTATTACACTTTATTTGAACAGGGAAGGAAATGAAGGTTTTTCTTTTTGCTAAAGCTTATGTCTACTTTTGTTACGAGATTGAACCTCATCTTGGAAGATATTCTTAATAATGGTCGAATTCGGATTAAGGAAATGGAAATCAAAAGGTCTCAAGAGAGTCCTTCCAGAATTTCTTTACTTTCTAGAAAGTGTAGAAAGAAAAGCCATATAGAGTACAATATTAACACTCGGAAACCTCCATTTACCTTCTAGAAAAAGCTTATAGGTTTAGGTCGAGTGAAGAACATACTCAACCTCCGTGAGCCAATTAATTAATTGAGGTTCCTTAAACGTAAAAATGAGGGTAATAGCTACGCTCGTCTCTTTCAAAACTCTAGACTTTGCTTTCACCATGGTCATTTATGCCTGGAAGAGTGAAAGTCATGGCAAGGCATTGCCAAACTTTAAGTAATCCGCTGGGATTCATACCCGGTAAAACCGGTTTCTGTATACCTTACGTTATAGCAGTAGAGAATCTGTCAAATGAACCAAAAATTTGTAGTAATGGAATTCTTCAAAGAACTTTTTCTTACATAACCTGATTGGTCAACAGCGTCCATCCCTTTTCTCTTTGTACTAGAGGAAATTGTCGTTATTTTGCCCGTTGACAGACGCTCTTCCTAATAAGGATAGATGTTTTGAAGGCATTGAATTTCTTAACTTTTTAACAAAACGACCAACCTGCTCCAATTCGAAATCCAAAAAAAAGTCAAAGAATTCTACCGGAAATTTCGAATGTCCGTTCGCGACTTTTAATTTGAAAATGGCGAGTCTACCAAAACTTCCTTTTTTGAAATTCGAGTGTTGTTTGTTGCATGTTCATTTGAACCTCATTTGTAATCTTGGCTGACAGAAGCGAGAATGGGAAATTATAGTTAATCAATGAAAATTGCATTAAAGATTCTTCTTTCCTGTGTTAGTTTAAGGAACGAGTTAGTAGGCTTCTTTTACCAAAAGCCTAAATTGGTTTTCGAGTTTGAACCTTTGAATAGAAATGGAGAGATCAATAGAACGTTGTTACCTTATAGACAGGAGGTAGGAAATGGAATTTAATTTGACAATGGATTGAAGGACATGAGGGTGACGACGGTGGTCTTCCTTTAATCATAAACTTTGGGCCTTTCCTGACTAAAGATGAGCAACTGTGACCTTAATGGCGGAAATGTGTAAAGTAAAAACCGGGAAAGAATCAAAGAACAGGAGAGAATCCTCGACGTTCAATAGTGTCGGAGGTTAATTGGAGGGGCTGAAAAAGTGGAGAAAGCCGCCAAATTTTTTAAAATAAAGACCACAATCCCACCAAAAAGTAAAGGACCGCCTTCAAATTGAATCAAATTAACATCATCAATTTATACTTTTACTTACCGCCACTCCTAAACCGCACAGTGTTTTTTTTAAAGAGTTTACGATTATTTTTTTTTTCTGTTAAATATGCTCTGTGTCAAACTTCCAAGGAAATGCGCGACTTATGTGGAATTCGTTTGTCCTGTTGTGCAAAGGCGCTTTAAAATGAAAGTTAGTTACCAAAAAAAAAGATTTTCACAAGTGACGTACGCCTTGGGCGTGGTAGGTTGACGTAGAAACATGACTGCATAAAAAAACTCCCGGCAAAAAGAACGAGACTTGTCAATTAAAGTTTTGAACGATTTCTCTTGTCTATTTGCTTAACACCTTCAGTATGGAATATTAATTTGGTACTTAAGATTTAGCACTTGAGCAAACAATAGGAGAGAGTCGTCTAAATTTTCTGTTTTCTCAACTGGGAATTTATTCAAATGATCTTCCTTCTTCAAAACATCTTTAGCATTGTATAAGAAAAGTCTCCTAGTTCCCCGTTAGTTTACTAATTCACTATATTTTTTTTGCAAAAAAAGAGTTCATTAATTTACACACTTTTTTTCTTTCTTTTAGAGAATTTTACTTCAAAAAAATGTATTTTTTCTACAATTTTCAATTGTAACAGTATCTTTTTGAAAAAGTATGACGATGGCCCACGTCCCAAATTTGATAAAGAGAAACTGAAATCGATGGTTCATTGAAAACCCGAAGGGAATCTGTGGAACCCTTCGGGCTTGAGGAGAAAATCGGAAAAAGCAGAATCTTTTTCCTACCCGCAAAATTTATATCACACAATATATGCAAAAAAATAAGTCGGGGTCAAAAGTTATTTCGAAAAGAAGGAAGACGTGATTCGAAGGAGAATAAAAAAGATCAAAATTGGATTTTTGATGTAGAGCCTTTGGACTAACGGGGATATAAGGAAAAGTTGAAAATAAGGCACAAAACTTTTTTCTTTTTCTTTTAAAAAAAAGACTGCGTCTAGCTTCATGTTTCACTAGGATTTGTCACTTTCTAGCCAAGTCAAAATATAGAAAACTGTTGATTTAATCCTCTTTGTTTTCTGGAGCGCGGCACTTAATACTTCCCAAATTAACGGTAAAAGTCATTAATAATTTTCCCTGGCATGGTTTTTAATTACAATGTTTGACGCTGTGTCTAAGTGAGAGGAGTAGCAAAGTATTTTCGAAACTATTGCTATTTTCATTGGCATGAGTACTACACATAAAGAGCAAGAGGCAAAAGGCATTATTAGTCTAAAGGTTAAGCGTACCGTAAAAACTCGAAACTTTGTTCATTTTACCCGCTACACATTAGGAGGTAGAAGAATAGTTAGATGCTGAGAACGGAGTGGGTAAGTTAATTAAATTGACTGTTGGTCAAACTAGGTTTTCTTCTATGCAAAATCTAGAAAACAACTTAAAGTCACTCCCGTCTCCTCACATTCAGCTTAACCGAAAATAAAAAAGGTACGAGTAGTTGCAAAAAAGTAAAGTTTTGAAGGTATTGATCAACTATAATGAAAGTGGTGGATTGAAATACTTTGGCGATTTCGTGAAGAAAGAAAAGAGAAAGCTCTTACTTTCAATAATTGACTAGTATCAATTCTTACTGGAGGACGTTGGTCGCTGAAAGTTAAAAAAGTGACAATATTACTTTTGGTATTTTATTCTTTTTGATTTTGTTGACATTTCGAACATTACAGAATTTCGGCAACGTAGGTGGAGTTTCAAAATTGTTGACAAAGGAAACGGGAATTGTTTTGTTTAAAAAAAACCGTTATTTGAACAGCTTATGCTCAAAATCCTATAATACCTTGGGTAACTTTTTAAATTGGAGAAATTTAATTTCGAAACAGGGAAAATAAAAACCAAACTGTTTTTGTTTTTTTACAAACACCCGGCTTTTTTAAATAAAACTTTCGTTCACTATGTTTACGGCGCGTGGATTGAATTGATTTGGATTTACAGAGAAAAGTAAGTCGGGGAGTTCTTTTAGTTTTGTAACTGTAACTTTCACTTTCTCTAAGTAAATTTAATTTGATTTTTTTTTTCAAAAAAATATTGAGTCTTTAAGCGTTGTCTGTTCAAATAGTGATGAAATGTAGGCGCGTAGGCTTGTGGGGTGTAAGGGTAGTGGGGGGGGGGGAGACAACGGTTTACTTTATTTTTTTTTTTGAATGGTTAAAAACATCACCGTGGAACGGCTTCCATTTCAGTCCTCGCCGAATAGAAATGCAAGCCGAAAACCGGTCTTCCAAAATCTCTATTTACTTTTTTCTTTTTTCTTTTTTTTACTTTTTCCACTTTCTTCGACTGAAAAGAGAAAGCTTGAAAAATTGCGGGAAAGAGAGGGTAGGGATTCAAGCTTGGTTTTCGATTACAGTTTCAGTTTCTTTCTTTTGATATAAGTCGTATGCCAACAACAAAAACACCTCCTGGAAATTATTCCATCACAAGCACACATTTTGTTTGATGTTTCCAAAAAAAAGTTTTCTTGAAACTTATATGGATTGATTGGGTAAAGAAAGGGTTGTTTTAAAGAATTTGAACAGTCTGCGCCCACCTACTTTTTTTTTTGTAGAGAGTAAAATCAAATCAACCTCTTTCGTCTGAGGTCTCGAAGAAACTTTTTTTTTTCTTATTTGCTTTCACTTAATTCTCTTGACTTTTACAGAATTTTTTTGCTTTCTTCTTTATGAAATGAATGAGATCAAAGGTCTTTTGAAAGATTTCGTAAGAAGAGGTATAAGAAAAGAAAAAGTGTTGGAAATCTGGTATATTCAAAGCTTTTAAAGAGACTTTCCAACTAAATTATCGTCTTTGCCTTCATTTTTTATTCAAAGTCACCTCTCTCTTGTCAAAAGATACACGAGGACTCATTTTTCTTGTTCAAGTTCGGTGCTCGTCTAGTGATGCGACTAACTCTAAAAATATCTTTTAGCTAATAACCAACATGTTTCTGACTTGTCTCGCCTGATTCTTTTTCAAATCAATCATCTTGAACAATAAGGCATGTTGGCACATAAACGAAAAATATTGGAG
>JABASK010000925.1:0-11313 GCA_019776465.1 Rambutanura hunanensis | reverse complement strand
TTTGTCAAGTTTTTGAAACAAAGGGGTAAACATTTTTGAATTACTAAATTTTTTATCCACCCTGAGATTTGTCCTGATAATTCCAATGCGTTTGTAATCTTCATCAAATTCCCAAGTGGGGGCCACACCATTTACGTTAAAACCCGTGATGGAATATGTAGTGAAGATTTGAAGATTTCGGGCTGATTTAACAATAAAATTTGCTAATTCTTCCATTTCGGCAGTGGAAGTGCTTATTTGACATGTATGAAGTTTGGAAAGATTAAGTGTAGGTGGTATTGGCACTTGCCTGAAATTATCTATACGAAGTCTGACTAAATTTGGCATCAATGAAATGTCGAAGGCTTGTAGAAACAATCGAAAGTCACTACTATTGTCACCATTAATTAAGTCAATGTGGATATCTTCAATGAAAGGGGACAATTCTATCAGTAAGCACAAGGCAGGATTGATATTCTTATGATCGATAAGCTTAAATCGAATTTTGCAAAACGGAAAATCTGCAATACGAGAATTCTTTATGATGTCCATGAATTTAAAAATTTCTTTTTTGTTCGAAACCTTGACCTGCGTAGATGGCAGATTGTCGCCAAAGCTTTGTTGCGACGGAGTTCCAACGTCGATTGACCAAACGGCAAGACGAAAGATTACGCCCGGTATCATCCACTATCTTCGATAAAACTTTCTCCAATATCTAAAAAAAACACAAAAGAAAAGGCTACTTTATCAAAAAAAAAAAATTTGAAAACCAAAAACAAACGATTCGTTGACTCTTTGTTGCGAATCTGCATAATGAATGTTGCCAATTTGATATTACATCACAGGCTGGAATAAATTAAACAATCCTCGTTTCTTTGTCGACCTTTTGGCCCTTGTGATTTCCATTATTATTTCTCTAACGACTGGTGCAAGTTTCCAAAAATCAATGATTTCTTTTTAGTGTGGGAATTGGGATGTACATAGCTTTTGTGGAAGAGAACAAAAGTTGAGATATACTAAATCCCATGCTAAAACCCAAAAGTACGTAAACTGTGATAAAATATTGTTTTCTTATACTAAAATAAAACAAGTAAAATATGAAATTGAAATTCACACCTTAACAGCAATACTAACCTCATTTGGAAGTTTGTCAAACATCATTGTTGGTACACCTTGACTCTACGCTTATCAAATTAAACTAAATCAGTAATCATGGAAGATTATACTTCCATAACTAACATACAGTTTACGAAAATGAACGAGCACCCGCCACAGCAGTGGGTGGTATTACACCACGCTTCTCTTTCATTATGAAATGCAAAAACAAGCTTATTTATACACATTTGATTCGAATGTATCACTTACTTACTAAACGTTTTCATGTCGTTTTCATTCGTTTCCATCGTTTACTAATTTAAGAGACATTTTCATTTTTTCAAAATAATCTACATACTTGTTTTGTTTACTCATTTAAACGGCATTTTCAGTTTTTCGATATAATTATAAGCAACTTTCTTTTTGTTCACGCTCAAACCCATTGGAAATACATGTTACTTTGCAAAAAATAATGGAGCCTCTAATTCCCATAACTTCATTTCTTTGTGCTCGTCGGTACCACTTCGGTCTTTGAAGGCTTTTTTTCTGAAAAAAAACTGCTTACTTTTTCCGGCGTGATTTCTTTCAATTTTGGTGAAGCAGTACTACTGTCCTGTGACGATCTGTCAATTTCCGAATCGCTTCTACAGCTAACTTCAAAGAAGAATATGATTTATGTGAAACTTCACTTAAAATCAACAATTTAAAATCCATACATTTTATACTCACTTTTCTAGAATAACGTTCGAACTCTAATGATTATCAAATTGATGCTACTTTTAGATGTGTCGTCACTCAACCTAAATAAGTACGCGTTAATTATTTCCATCGTTTTTCAAATTTCAGCAGAATGTTGTTTACCAAATAATTATATTTTATACAAAATTTGTGCGCTTATTTTTATTAACAGGAAAAGTATTTTACCAATAAATTGTGCAAACCGTTTTGTTTGCAAAACGGTTTGCAAAAAAAATAATAATAAATAATAATAAATAATAAAAAAAATAAAAATAAATAATAATAATTAAAATTATTAAAATTAAATTATTTAAATATTAATATATATTTAATATATATATATACATATTTAAATATATATTTAAAAATATATATTTAAAAATATATATTTAAATTATTAAAATTATAATAATAATTAAAAATAAAAAATAATAATAATAAAAAATAATAATAAATAATAAAATAATAATTATAATAATAAGTATTTTGCGAAAATACTTATTAGGTACTATATTCCGTCCTCCATGATGACTCCGGGTTTTGGTTCAGAAGTTCTACTGACCCATGACGATTTGTCAGTTTCCGAATCGTTTCTTCAGGTAACTGGAATTGAGAAACAAAAAAAAAATTATTTCCAATTTTAAAAGCCACAAATTTTAAACTCACTTTTCTAGAATAAATCGAAAGGTGATGCAAAGGCTTCATTCGCGCGAGGATTCCCGAGACAAAATCTTCATTCAAGTGAAGGTCTAAATACAGCGAAGTGAGCGCTTAAGGTCCAAGAAAATTTTAAATGTTAAGTCATTAACAAATGAAGTAGTAAAAGAAAAAATTAATAAACGCTGCAGGCACCTGGTAGATTATTCCAACAGGAAAGCCTAGATCCTTCCAATTTTGTCCAATAAGCGTCCTCTGCAGTTTTTCCGCCTTGATCCTCTTGCCTCTACTGCGCAGCGCATTACTTCTGCAAAGTCGGTAAATCCTGACAAAGTATTCGTGTATGAGAGTAATTCAAGTTCGGTGAATGTATTAGGGGCCTGAACTTTGACATTCATGAGGAATTTCATCCTTAGACGGGGAAAGATATACTGGAAATAGTGCGTTTCATAAATCCAACTGCTGGTAATTACGAAAGTGAAGGATTCTAGGTTAGGAAAAACTGTATTCCAATCTGTCCAGGACTCAGGGTAGCTGATGTCGGCGTCGTAGTAAATACTGGGACTTATTAGAGTCAAGGTTTTCACAGTTTCAAAAACAGCAGTTCGAAAAATGTCATTTTCGTAAGGCTCAGAGTACGAATTGATGACAACCTGAGGTTAATAGTACAAGCGATAAGAAAACAAAACGCTAAAAGTTAAAATCCTTTTTATGTTAGTTGTAATCTTTGGTAAATTAGCATCAAAGTAGCAAATGCGATATGTTAGAAAACCTTAAACTTATTAATCTTGTTGAATTATGCCTAGTTGAAGTTTTCATTTTATTTTACGTACGGTTCGAAGGCACGGAAATAGATTTCCGTTGAGAGTCTCAATGAATTCACTGTCACCTCTGCCCATGAACTTCAGGTTTAACGTTTCCAAATTTGGCATTAAGCGAAAGTTGACAGGGAAGAACTTCATTTGCAGTTCAACGTGCTGAATGCTGTCTACATGACCTTTAATTAAACTTTGAATTATATCAGGTTCCACATCAAAGACTCCCTTTTCTATCGTCAATTCTTTGACTTGAATGTTCTTCCATTCGTTAAGTGTCATAACAAAAGCGATTAATCTTGTACTATAGGTATTATAATTTTCAATCCGCACCTTCAGTTCGATAATTGCTATTCGTTTGTATTCTTCACCAAACTGCCATACGGGTGTAGAGTCAGTAGTACTCCTTCGAAATTCTATACAAGTTTTGAACAGTTTGAGGTTTGGGGCGGACTTAACCAAGAAAGTAGTCAGCGTTTCTATCGGCTCTGTCGGAAGAGACATTTCAAGTGTGTGCAGCTTTTCAAGACAAATTGGCCGTGGTGAGGTTAAGAGGAAGAATAAGGCAGAATCAATGCGTAACTTGACTAAATTTGGCATCACAGAAATATCAAAGTTCTCGATAAACAACTGACACACTTCACTGGTATAAGAATTATGTCCATTAATTTGGAAAATATGGACATCTTCAATAAATTGAGATACTTCCACTAGTAGATTATGGGCGGCCTCGATATTTCTAAAATGGATTGCGTTGNACACACTTCACTGGTATAAGAATTATGTCCATTAATTTGGAAAATATGGACATCTTCAATAAATTGAGATACTTCCACTAGTAGATTATGGGCGGCCTCGATATTTCTAAAATGGATTGCGTTGTTGAATCGAATCCGGCAAAAAGGAAACTCTTGAATACGGGACTCCATTACGTTCAAAAATTCAGACATCGAGTCTTCATTGTAGACCTGTGCTCGCGCCGTAGGCAAATGTTTCCAGAACATTGTAGCTATAGAATTCCAACGTCGACTGACCAAACGGCATGACAGGAAGTCCGTATTCTGTGATACGTACGAGAATATTTTCTCGTACATCTTATACGAAAACAATCATTTAGAGTTAATGGCCGATATTACAGAAAAAAAATAAGGATTGACACATTCAACATTACTAACCTCGATTGGAAGTTTTTCCAAATTCATCTTTGACTTGATTTTCAAACTTTTGAAGGAGACGCTCACTACTAAATAATCTTTGGCAATTTAATATTACCTAGAACACTCTACTCTAATTCTTAATCAATTAAATGAATACTCTCACTTACATCAATGGTTTTAAGGAATTTGCATTGGTTAATAAATTCGATCGTTTGCAAAAAACAGCGCAATGGACAGCACTTTAAGGTAGTTAATCTTATCAGTTAGATGAAAACAAGTTTGAAACTTTAAATTCAAAAAGTCTAAAGTCTAAATTGGCGGTATTGTGCTTGGCAAGTTGCTGAGAGTTCAACTTTGGAAGAACTTTTTCTCCGGAAATGAAAAATATAAAAGTTTTGAAATTTTAAAAAGAAAAAAAATTCATATTTTTGGATTTTGATAGATTTATTCTCCTAATCGGTATTTTAAGCTAACGTGATCCAACTCTATAACAAAACCAAATACGAAGCGAATGGAATATAAGAGTGAAGAAATAACATTTATTACTTGGTTAAAAATGGCTCATATATTGGGGAGCGGTCAAAAACTTTCCTTTTTAAGTTGCTAACTTTTTTTGTTTTTCATTCCGAAAAAAAAACGTCGCGATATTTCATTTTTAGCAACGCTTTCGAACAGACTTGCGTTATTCCAAATAAGTTGATCCTATAATTTATTTCATTTTTGGGTAACCCAAGACAAAATTGCACATATTTTACTAACAATAATAAATCGTGGAAACGCTAGTTTTTAACACAGTGCTTTATTGTGTCCTGCATGATTCCTCGGGTTCACTTGATTTCTTCAAATTTTGGTGCAGCAGTTCCACCGACCCATGACGATTCGTCAATTTCCGAAAAGTTTCTTGAGATAACTGCACTTGGCAAAGAAAAAAAAGGATTTATAATTTTCAAACCCACAAATTTTAAACTCACATTTTTAGAATAAATTGAAAGGTGTTGCAAAGGCTTCATTCGAGTGAGGATTCCTGAGACAAAATCGTCATCCATCTCAAGGTCTAAATACAGCGAAGTGAGAGCTTAAAAGTCCAAGAAAATTTTATGTTAAGAGACATTAAAACACAAAAGTTAATGATTGCCGGAAAGTTACCTGGTAAATTATCCCAAAATGAATGCTTACAATTAGATGCTTCCAATTTTGTCCAATAAGCGTCCTGTGCCTTTTTCCCGCCTTGATCTCTTGCCTCCTGGGCGCCGCGCATGACTTTTTCAAAGTTACTAAATCCGGACAAAATGTTTGTGAATGGGAGTAATTTACTTTGGGTCCAGGAAGAGGAAGTACCGACCTGAACTCTGACTTGTTTAAGAGACTTCATTCGTAATTGGGAAAAGACATACTGGAAATAGCTAATTTTACTATTGGTGATTATGTAAGTGAATGATTCAAGGTTAGGGAAACATGTATTCCAATTTTTCCAGACATTGTCAGTGTTGGAATCGTCGCACTCGCACCAACTCCTTACTATTAGTCCTAGAGTCAAGGTTTTGACAGTTTCAAAAGCAGCAGTTCTAAAAGCTTTAGAGTTAATCCGCTCACATTCACAGTAGTCTGTCAGTATAACCTGTAAATAATACGAATGGTATAAGAAAACAAAGTTAGTAAGTTAAAATTCAATTGCAGTTTGAAGAAATTATAGAACAGTAATAACGAAGTTTAGTTATAATGTGATATTTTAGAAATGCCTTATAACTTTATTAATTGTTTGAATGGAGAGCTACATTAGTATGAATTTTTGATTTTTCGTTTAGCAACGTACAGTTTGAAGACGCGGGAATAGATTTCCGTCGAAAGTCTGTTCAGATTCACCGTCAACCTTCCGGTCGAAAGTCAATTTCAACGTTTCCAAATTTGGCATTATCCGAGTAGGAACGCGAAAGAACCTCATCTCCAGGTCAAGGTGCATGAGACTGTTTATTTGACTTTTAATTAAATTATGAATTGTATTGGTGGCGGGATAAGGGTAAAATGTCTTCAGATGTGGTTTAAATTTTTTTACATGAATGTTCTTCCATTCGTTAAGTTTTCTAATAAAAAAAGTTAATCTTCCCAAAGACTCGCTATATTCTTCTGTACGCACTTTCAGTTTCAATTCGATGACTGGTATGCGTTTGCATTCCTCACCAAACGGCCATACCATGGATATGGGGTCTGGATCACTATCATCTCGATATTCTATAGACGTTTTGAACAGTTTGAGATTTGGAGCGGAATTAACCAAGAAATTGGCCAGCCATTCCATGTTCTCAGTGGAAAGAGGCACTTCAAGTGTGTGCAATTTTTTAAGACAAATTGCCGGTGGTGATGTAAAGAATAAGAACGAAGTATCAATGCTTAACTTGACTAAATTCGGCATCATTGAAATATCCAAGTTTTCGATAAACGAGACGAAGTACGACCGTTCACTTTTATGTCGATTCTGATCATAAATGTTGACGATTTGGACATCTTCTATAAATGGAGCGACATTCATCAGAAAAGTATGGGCGGCCTTGATATTTCTAGAATTGATTCTACTATTGAATCGAATCCGGCAAAAGGGAAATTCTTGAATACAAGAATCCATTACAGTCAAGAATTCAGACATCGAGTTTTCATTATAGACCTGTGCTCGCGTCGAAGGCAACTGTCTCCAAAACTTTGTATGCTACAGAATTCCAACGTCGACTGACCAAACGACATGACAGAAGGTCTGTACCATGTGATATGTTCGAGAATATTTTTTCGTACATCTAATAAAACAATCATTTAGAGTCAATGACCGCGATCACAAAAAAATAGTAATACAGATTGACAGCTTTAACAGCACTGACCTCGTTTGGAAGTTTGTCCGAAGGCATCTTTGACATTATAACCCATATACAAGTAAAGTTTGATTCTTATTCACCTGCTTCAATGACTCTGAGCAAAAACACTGCAACAATTTTTGTATTTCAATAATAATTTGACCTTTTGGACACAGTAGAGAAATGGACAATATCGCTGCCGCAACTGTTTTTGAACTAAAGCCATTTACATTGAAATCTGGTTCAACAATTTAGAAAACTATAAAAATACGAAACGAAACGAAACAAAAAAGTTTCTTTCGTATCTGTACTTCACTTTTCGCTTTCATTTCGTATCAGTTTATCGCATTTGCACAGCTGAGGTAGGTGGATTGAGGATAGGAAGGGCATTCGTGCTAAAAATAAACGGAGCTGAAGAGCTGATACTCTCTGTAATGTCGAATTTGATTTAGTACTTGACATGATACAACACGTCATTGACTCGCAGCTCTAAGCATAATTAGCTAGCGAAATTATCGTTTAGCTCTACAATTAGACGCTTTTGAAAAAAAAGCAGACGTTTGAAAAGTCAAAAAGCCGAAATTTATTGTCTACGCCGCCATAAGTTCTTGCACAATTTTCTTACCATTCGTAATGTCCGTTCCACCACAGATAATATTAAAATTTAAATCGTTTTTCTTTCCAATTAATTGTAAAGCAGCAATTTCTACCCGAGTAATTCCTCCAATTACAAACACTAACGCGTTTCTTCCACGCCCATAAGCTTCACTCCCGTTTCCAATTCTTATCACATTGTCAGTAATATGATAAAATTTCATCAAATCTTCCAATTTCTTCTCAATCAGCGTTGTATTATTCTTTGGTGTAGTCAAAATTGGTAGTACGTCTTCCACTAGTTTTGCCACTAGAGGAGTAAATTTCCCATTGAAAACGTAACTGGAATGATCAGGAGAGTCAAAACTGACTTCAACATTGGAGGGCGGTACTAAAATTAAAAATATCAGTTAAAACTTCAGAAGACTAATGGCAGTAGTTAATTTCAAGTTATGTTGGAATTATCTTACTTAGTTTTTTTAGAACTGTTTGAAATGGCACTGCCACCGACGGCTTGGTTGACCCCGCTAAACCCACGGCTGTTGTCGTATTCACCACTTTCGTCAATACTTGGGCTACTCCTTTGGCATTGGCTTCCACACCACGAAATGGATAGAGCAAATCAATTTTTTCAAAGTTATGCAACGTAGGTAGCTGATTGAAGCCGTAACTTTGTATAAATTGTGTTTTAATAGCTCTACAATCCCGAACGCCATCTTGAGCCAAAGAAGTTAAAGCTATCAAGCGAAGGATAGCTATGGGGTCGATACCCTTGGCCATTGAATCTTCCAGAAAAGAATGAATTTCTTTATGCCCTGTATTTGAAATAATTCCATCTTCCAATTCCATCTGTTTTCGAATTTGATTCGCTTTGACTTTGATGATGACATCTAAAGCGCCAAGATGAAGACCGAGTGTCTTCTGATAAATCTGAATCGATTTTAATCTCTTTTCTACAAATTCCTTCATGGATTTTGCATCCATTAGTCCAGCTGAACATTGTTTTCGTTCATCGTTTAGTTTTTTCGATTCAGTCAAGAGTTGATTAACAACAGTTGAAAAGTGAAGATTTCGAACTTTTTCAAAAACTTCATCGGCTGAAGTCAATTGATGTTTGATGGGATCTGGTTTTCCAGTTACGTCAGATTCAAACGTGATGGTTTTACCACGTATACCAAAAATTTCGTCAAGCATAGCTTCATATGTAAGCGGAGTAAGGAGTGGACTGACCATATCCAAAGATCGATCCATGATGATTATCGTAGGAATCTCAGAGGGTTGATTCCGTTGAGGCAGACTACCTTTGTAGATGACTTCGAACTCGTCCATGATTGTAACCAGAGAACGGGAATAAGGACCAAGTGCGATCTAAAATTTAAACAAAAAATATACTGTATAACATTTTGGACGAGATAAGAGGAATTTTTGGCACAGCGTTGCAAAAAGTTGATTATGGTTTGCGTTTGATCAACTAACTAACCAGGTGGGGAAACTCTCCAAATATCCCACGTAAATTAAAAATGGACTTCGCCACTGTAGGTAAATAAGAAGTGTCATGGTGTAACCAAAAATTGGACACTATGTTGTCAAACTGTAATGATAAGATGTGATCATCGAGTGGAATCAGATCATAGGCGTATTGTCCAAATTTAACAAATTCGTAGACTCCTTCCGATTCAAACAAGGCAGTAATTATGTGGAGTTGTCGCGGGATGACAATTACACCGTACGTTAAGTCCTTGCCTTGTTTTAGCCTTGAGTTGTTGCTATTAATTTGGTCACAAACTAATTTCGCACTGACAAGACTTGACCGAATAAGATATAAAGCTTGGGTACAATTTGCAGTTGGTAGGGGGGCGTCGCAGGATTCCAGTTGAAGAACTGTGACAACACCGTGATCTCTGTTCACAATAATCGAACAGACTTTAAAAATGCAGTTTCACATAGTAAACTCTCAAAACCTGATTACTTACCTTAGATATTGGAAATTAGCAATCAAATCTAAAATTGGCGTTAACTTGGATTCAATTATCAGAATTTTGTTTCCTCTCATTAGTCCAAGGGCAGTGTCCAAATTCGACTTTGACAAAGACCTTAGAATACCTAAATCTGGAGCCATATTGGTGGAGCCAACAAAGGTTCACAAAGAAAGATCAGCTGATATGTAAATTATCTTCACGTTCTACCCAAAACAAATAGTACCAATCAACAACAAAATTGTTCTTATCGAAGTGGTGAGCCAGACAAATCGACGAATGAATACCTTAATTCCTTACTTGGTCGATCTCATTCATGAAGAATATTTGTCACAAATAATGTTTACAGTGAAGTTGCTGAGAGGTGTGGTGTCGTTGACAATTTACTGTTTATCAACTGATCCAGAATTCTTACAGAACTAAAAGTTTAGAAATGTTTGACGATGGTTTGGTTACTCGCTTTATTTTGATTTTATTACAAGGAGGTTGTACTCAAAGTTAATACTTACACTGCCAAACTTGACTGCAACATAGATGGGCATCAAAAATTGAATTGAGTTTTATTAAACCGTATGTTTAGATAAATTAAATTATGAATAGACGTTTTTAGATTGCTATTGTTGTATCGAATTATAATATAGTAGTTTACTTTAAACAAAAAAGTTGCTTTTAACAAAAAATTGTTTTTATTATAATGAGACGAAAGTAATTTAAACTTATAATTTAAAAATGCTCAAAACATTCCAAAAAAACATAGGATTTTATTGTTGAAAATCTCTCAAAATTTTCTCATCAGCTAGCGTCTCTCTCAAGATCAGCATAAGATATGTATTCTGAACGGCTAACGTAATCCTTTAACCTTGGTATCCAACAAAGGTCAATGTGTCACAAAATTTTCTTGTCACCCGTGCGTCAATGTGGCTCTTGTCACCCTGTTCGACCTAATTAATTCTTACGAATTATTAATTTGTTAGCTTTATCTATTCAATCAATCTACCTAACAACGTTTCTCAGGTCAGCCAAACTTCATTAAAAAACATAAATTCCAATAAATTTCTACAACCCTACTTCGGTTGATTAACATTTTCACGCCGTTTGTAGTACAATAAGTTAATAACATCTATTTTTTTTTGCGTAACCAAAACGCAGAATATTTAAGACGTTACAGGTAAAAAGTCAATAATCATTTTCGTCACATTTTCAAAAAACCCCACAGATTTGTAGTGTTACCATGGAATTGTAACCTTACTTCTCTTCAATCCTATGTATAACCTCCAAATCCAAACCCTCCAAACTAAAGTTTTATATAAAACTTTTGTACCTTTTTGTTGTGGAGGTCACGCGATAAAGAGACAAAACAAATTATGTAACCAACATGAAAGGAGTATATGAAGCGTACACGTTACCATAGTCATGGGCCGTAATTTGCATGTGATATATTTCCCTTGTATGATTTCCTCTA
>JABASK010000924.1:0-11313 GCA_019776465.1 Rambutanura hunanensis | reverse complement strand
CTGGAGTACGGGTAGCAGACAGGGAAGGAATTCGGTTCAGAACGAATTCGGAGTTTGAGCACAAGAGGATTAACCATTTCTTCAATCGTTTGGGGTTCATTTTCTAAAAAGAACGTAACGTAAGGTAACTAACCTTTGTAAATTTTAGTATAGCTCGAGGTACAGTACAGTGTCCTGTCCAGTAATATGGACATGTCGTGTGTAACTTCTAGTCGTTAGCGTTAAGCTCATTTTCCATTAGGAAAAAGTGTCGCGTGTCCAATTTAACCCGAATTTTAATTCAGTAAACAGAAATGTAAGTATTTTTAAATTGTCAGAAAAGGCTTATTCGTTTTTTTTTAGATGTTTTTAGAGAGCGAATGAATGGGCAATGGAAAACAGCAAATGAGAAGAAGTTGAGTGCCCAAATTTTACAGCAATATCGATATCGCTATAAAATTTTCAAAAGACCCCGCCTTTTTTGGTGATAAATTAATTTAAAAAAGTAGGGTTTTACAACTTACGTAATAGAAGCAATAGTTTTACAAGTTGAACTAAAGAAAGCATATTCCTTTATTAAGAAAATTACCAGTTGATAATTAGCAGCTTCAGTGCCAAGTCGTTTTCGTAACCTTCTTAACCAATTTGAAATTTAGCTTAAAAGTGAATTTTTTGTGTACAGCAGCCTCAGCATAGGTCGTGAAACTGAGAAATCCGTTCCTTGTTCTTGTAAAAAGACCAAAATGGCGTCAAATTTGAAAGTCGTCTTATTTCTCAGCTCGGTTCGTCCAAACCGTATGGCCGACCGAGTCTCGAAGTTAGTTCTGGGCGAGATGAAACAGAAGGGCATGACCCCCGTGATTTTCGGTAAGTACTTTTATTACAGATTTGTTTAAAAACCGAAATGAGCTTCTTAATTGTTAAAAAAATGTGAACTTTGACCCTTAGCTCTTGTATTTTATTACAGATCCATTGAAAATGCCATTCGAAATGTGTAAAGTCCCACTTCACTTCATGGAAAAACCGGACGATGCTCCAAAATGGATGAAGGAAGCAAACGACGATCTAAAAAGTGCAGATGGATTTGTTATTGCTTCGGCCGAGTACAATGCTTTCCTTCCACCTGCCTTGGTCAACATGTTGGACCATTTTCCTCCAGGATCTTACCGTAACCGTCCAGTAGTGATTGTTAGTTACTCCATTGGTAAGTTACTCAGTTACTCTTAACATAGACTTGGGCTAATTTAATCTAAATCTAATAACCTACCATTCTAACTTAAGGAAATACTGGCGGAACTCGTGTCCAATTCCTTCTTCGTGCCTCTACTGTCGAACTGGGTATGCTCCCACTTCCGACCAACGTTTTGATTCAAAACGTTTCAAATGCTGTGAGCGAGGATGGCGTTGCTAATGGAGATTCTGTCAAGCAAAGCCTAGCTCAAGCTATTGATGAACTTCGTTGGGTCGCCACGGCCTTTAAGAATCACAGTGCCAAGGAACCGCCTCCAGGCACTAAAACGGTTCGCTAAAGAAGTCTCAATCAACTTCGTTGATCACTTAAAATTAAGCTTACATTTTCTTAAAATTATCAAATTATCAATTGTTATCAAGTACAACACAAACAAAATGCTTAAAAAATATGCTGTGAGCTTTTGCATCCCAAAAACAATGACGTCCAGCTTAGCTCGTCTCCGTTCGAGCTCCTTTCGTTTTCGACTTTCATTTTTCGAAATGAGAAAAAATGGGAAGTGCTAATTTGTAACAAATTTGAGCTTTATGCAAAATTAAACACAAGGTACTTTTCGTGACGTGACTTCCTCTCGGCCTTCACTTTAATTTTGCAGCCTCCTCCTCCTCCTCCTCCTCCTCCAGAACAAGAAATCTCAATCTACATGTTTTAAATTTTTGAAAAGCGTACTTTTCAATTCAGAACCACACAAATTGAAGACATTTCGAGACTTGCAAATTGTCGCCTCCTGGAATCGATCACCTCAATCGAAAACTAAACGTGATAAAACCTTACGAGTTTTAATCGTCTCCCGGGAGATGTTGTCAGTGACAGAACGGAAATCGACACGTGCACGTCCGGATTCAAAGAAAAAAACTTTGAATATTTAATAACGGAAGAAGAAAAAAAATAGTAAAGTGGATCAAAAAAATTTAGGTATGACAAATTTTTTTCTTGTAAAAAATATGTCATTTCTTAGCCTTTAGTACCACAAATCATCATCATCCCAAATTTCCCGGAAGATTACGTTTTACCCATCAACTTTTTTGTATGACATCTTTTCACTNAAAAAAAATAGTAAAGTGGATCAAAAAAATTTAGGTATGACAAATTTTTTTCTTGTAAAAAATATGTCATTTCTTAGCCTTTAGTACCACAAATCATCATCACCCCAAATTTCCCGGAAGATTACGTTTTACCCATCAACTTTTTTGTATGACATCTTTTCACTTGCTTTTTGCGTTTTTTTTTATATTTTGACAACCGCGAAATAACTATGGACAAGAAGAAAAGTATGGATTGGCAAATTGCCGTGACTCAAAATTCCATTCTTTTCTTGATTTTTTTTTGCAACCAATACCCCTCCATGCTGTCCCCCCCCCGCCCTTCCCCCTCCATAGTCTATTCTTTCTGCCTAATTCTAGAATTTTCTAGATTTCTAGAAAACTCTCTCTACTTTAATTAAAATTTAACTTAATTTAACATTTAATTTGAAAAAAAGTTTGTAGAGATGTAAAAATACAATAGGGTCGCCTCTCACCCCATGGTAATTCTGCATGAACTTTCTCTAGGATACAAATCAAGGAGGAACCTTCTGTCTTTTCCTGAAAAGGAATAAAACCCTGTTGTGCTAACATTTTGCAAATCCTCTTTTTTTTGCAATGTGTTATAGAGTTTTAAAAGGCGAAGAGCTTTTTGTATGAAAGTGAGAGGAAAGACACTAGGATTAAAAGTTTTACAACAAAATGAAATTAAAATATGTAAGAAAAGAAAAGTATTATATAATAAATCTTCTACTTATCTTTTTATGACAGAATTTTCCATTAGAGCTCCCCCCCCCCTCCCCTCCCTTTTTGCAAGGAAGCGGAAGCTTGGATTCTTTAGGTTACAAGATTTAGGTAACACTGCCTCCTCCCCCTCCTCCTCCCCACCCTTCCCCATTAAGATGACAATCTGTCCTCATTCCCCTTGGTCGTTTTGTGATTTATACTCATCCCCCCAAAATTTCATCAGACAAGTTAAGGACGACAGGCCTTGAAAATTCAAAGCGGTAAATGTTTCGCACGCGTCGCAAACTTGTTAGAAAATAATTCGTTCATGTTAAGAATAAATTTTATCGAATAAAAATTCAAAAGTTTTCTGAGTTGATTTTTTTTTTACAAAAATTCAAAATTTTAAAACTGTTTTAACTTAAAATTATGAATATTCAATGTATAATTAATTAACTACCATAATTTTTATCGAATTTTTATATCGAGTTTTTTATCGAAATTTTTTATCGAGTTTTTTATCAAATTTTTTTATCGAGTTTTTTTTATCAAAATTTTATATCGAGTTTTTTTTTTTCGAAATTTTGTATCGAGTTTTTTATTGAAATTTTATATCGAGTTTTCTGTATCGAAATTTTTAACATGTTTTTTTATCAAGTTTTCTTTGAAGTTTTTTTATCGCGTATTCTTTAACCTTTGTAAATTGTTCAGAAAGGTGGTTAGGAAGCTTTAGGTCAAATTTTTTGACCTGATCATCATGAGTGTCAATGATATGAGATACGTTTCTAGGTTAAGGTATTTGACCTAACCTCTGACCTTTAACAAAAAACAAAACCCTGAGCTCCTTCCACGTGTTTGAAATGAAAGGCCATGTAATTAAATAGAACTATAAAGGTACAAATTCGTTTAGTGTATAAACCTCTTTAAGTTCACTTAAAACTTTTAATCTCTTTCGAACCTAAAAGAAGGTTCAGTTTATCTAAAACCTTACGGAAAGACTTTTCTTTCAATTGAATTTTGGCACGGTTTTGGTTTACAATACAATTTATTACATCACGAAAAAATAGTTTTTTCGTTAATCCTAACTTCCTAACCTTTTTGTCTGATTACAAATAACTTGTGTTAAGTGCATTTTAAGGTTACTTGAAAAAGAGGCTAATTACACTACAATTCAATTCTACAAAGTTTTCGTGACTTGTCTTTAGTATACCTGACAGGAGTAAAAACAACTTTAATTAACTTGGTTAAAATTAGGTTAAAAAAAGTATGCAAGTGGTTGGGCGTGTGCTCTTTTTTTTTTTGTCTAAAAGTAAAAACCTCCTAGTATTTGCACTTTAGTGTTTTTGTGTCGTGACACATTGGAAACACGACAATTTCCTCCCATTCCGAGCTCGAATTGAATAAAAGCAAGTTTGATTACTTTTTACGAAAAAAAAAATAATAAAGAACAAAGGTGAAATACGACCTTAATTGGGGACAAAGTACCTTAACAAAACTTTAATTAACCGTATAAACAATTAAATAAATAATGGTCAAAATTAGGAAAACTTTACGGAAACGAAAGAGTTTTCTGCAATAATTATTTCTATTGCGTAGCTTCGATTCTCAATTTGCCAGTGGAAGAAAGCAAACAACAAAAATTAAAAAACTGAAAAATGATTTGTTTTTAAAAAAATAAAAATAAAATAAAAATAAAATTTTGTTTTAAAAAAAAAAAAAAAAAAAAATTTTTTTTTAAAAAAACTTGTCTAACACGCAGTTTGCTTTTCACTGGTTGACTGAAGATAGAAGACTACTTAAGCATTGTGAAGTTTAAATGAAGAAAATGAAAAACTTTTTTAGGTTTTGTGTTGGGTGCTGGCTGCGTCTGACTGCGTTTAAGTTACTTTTTAGGTTACTGCATTAAATAAAGCTTAACATCTGGGGATCACAGAGACAGAGAATCGTAAACCCGGAATAAATCACGTACCCGAAATTGCAGAACTTTCCTGGAGGTTCTTCACCTATAATGTCCTTCGAACAGAGACTAAAAGAAGACCTTTGGGAATTCAAAATCTAGAAATCGACTTCAACCGTTATAGAGCTCGAACTCAAAATTCACCGATCCGTTCCCATGACTACTCAAAAGCTAACTGACCCATAGATTCTCACCAACGACACGGGGTCAATGACCTCTAGCTCAACAAAATTAATAGACGACTTGAAAAAAAACGTTAAAGTTTAAAGCTTCAAGCTAACGGCAACAGTAAATCAAGAAATTGGCAATGAAATTTTATGCAAATTCGTAAGAAAGAACCTGATTTTCGCATAAAAGTAGTGCGTCCTGAAATTTTGCAATAAACTATAGTCCCGCACTTCAAGGCGTATCCTGTCGGAAAAAATTTGCGAGTGATTTCAAAATGACACATGTATTTTTCGGAAGTTAAAAATAGAATGTAAAAAAAACTAGGCGTTGGTACTTGATTAGAATGAACCAAATTTTTAACCAAAATTGTCTCACACGTTTTAAAAGTTAAAGATTTTCTCTTGTTTATCCGAGCCAATTGTTCTGGAACTAATTCATCAATCACGTTAGAATCCTAGAAGAAGTTCTTAGAATCTAAGAAGCGACCTTTAGGTTAAGTTACCTAACAAGTTAGGTAACCAATGAAGAGATGTTCTAGTCAAACTGAAATGGGATATCTTTGGACCAAAGTGAAAGTCCTAAACTTTCAACTACACTTGCTACCATGTCATATGCTTATACACTGTTACTTTTTTTCCTGGATAAAGTTTACCGTGACTAGCTTTCAGTTACTTTAGTCTTCATTCCCTTCCTTTTGTCCTTAGACTCGTAAATGGATCGACAAAGTATCCATTTACTTAAAACGTTTTCAACTTAAAAGCATCCTTATCCCGACGAAAAATCACGCCCTTCATTAACTTTCAAAACTTTTTGTTTTTTTTGCAAACCGAGTCGTGTACAATGGCGTGTTTAGAATTTGCAACATTTTGGCAAACTTAGTATACTTCTTGAGAAAATAAGAAGGTTTTCCTCACCTGGGCCAGGTGTAAACGCCAGAGACTTCAAAACCAAAGTGCCATGACCCCGAGTACTCGCCCTGACCTTTGGGCCCAGTACAGACCCCGTGTCCATGAGCTTTCCCATCTTCCCAACCTCCGCAGTAAGTCCCACCATCGTCAAAGTCAAATCGCCCGCCATTTGACTGGTTTTGAAGCATAAGCAACGAGTGAGGTGGGATTTGGCGTGGGGCCAGACCCAATTCCGGATCCGGCTTGAGCCTGAAATCCACCAGGAGTCCCAGTTTGCATTGTAGATTTTTTGCAAAAAAAATTAACACTTTTTTAAAACAAATTTTGAAAAAAAAAATTTTTTTTTTCAAAATTTGAAATTAACACTTTCACTCGTAGGGATTGTGCATGGCTCGTGCTTTTTTTTGTAAGAGTCTGGTCCAAATTCAAGAATTTTGAGTAAAGTGCAGCTCCTCTGTAAATCTGTACTTTTTTTTTTTGCAACCTCGTCGTCCTCTTCTGAATTTTTTTGAAATGGTTCTTGAAAAAGTTGGACTTTGTGCCAAAAAATTGGTAAAGGAGTTCAGCCCATAATGGAAACGATAGAAGTTTCCAAAGGAATCACGAGCTCTGTACTATTTGCCTTTGAGTGGCGAAATAACGCTTAAAGTCTTTTTTTTTTAGAAACGGGGGTTTTCTTCGTCGGGTTGCCGGATCGCCTCCGCCCCGGAGCATGACGCTCCGGCTCAGTTCCAATTATATCATCATCTTCCGTCTTTGTAGCTTTTAGCTTCCTGGTGGTATGTATGCTTGGTTAACAAAAATGGAGACCGGGTTGAATCCAAAGGAATGGGATTGATGACTGATGAAAAGTCTTTTTCGGGCCTACCCGCTCTTCTACCCAATTTTTGCACACTGTCGATCAAAAACTGGGGGAAATCACTCGAAGAGCATTTGAGTTCTGCTCCTAATTGGACAAAAAAACGTCAATCTTCAAAGGAAATTGGAAATTCCTGGCCAATTTGCACGTGGGCGAGGGGGGGGGGAATTTTTTTATGTGCGGTAAAAATACGTAGGTTCTTGGTAAATTTCTCCAATTTCTTCTAGAAGGTTTATAATATTTGAAGGATCGGCACTCCCCACTCCCCACTCCCCACTCCCGGATAAAGGTAATTTTGAAAAATGAAAAAAAAATTGTCGCAAACCAAAAAATTTTTTTTTTAATTTTTTTTTTGAAACAATGTCGTAATTTTTCGGTTTTTGTGTTTTTGGAATCAAGTTAAAGTGGAGGGATTTTCCTTTGAGCGTTCTTCTCTCCCAGTTTGTAGTGACAAGAACGAATTTTTCCCGGGTATTTTGTGCCCTGTCCAATTCCCAGACTCAGACTGAAAGAACCGAAAGTCGGGTAGAAGTGGGCCATGCCGAAATTCCGAAACGAGAAAAACTCATGCAAACATTTCTTCATGTCCTGAGCATGTGCACGCCAAGATAATAGGCTTCATTGCAAAATTCCCAAATAAGACCAAGGCTCTTTTTCTGAGGAAGGCAATTTGAACGTTTTTTTTTTCATACCAAAAAAAAAAATTTTTTTTTGCAAAATCTGCATTTTTTCTGTTGATTAACTTTATTATTTATTCATCTATGGAAAGTATATAATTTATTATTTTTTCTCCTTCACGTGTTCGTTGTTTTTTGACAGGATGATTGGTGTCAGGCAATAGGTCAAGTTAGTGAAGACGTTCCAATTTCTGCAGCCTTCGGCTCAAAACTTTGCGCGTCTTTATAATTTTTGTGATTTCAAGGAAAACAAGACAAGTGTTTAACATAATGAGACAAAAAAGTAATAAAAACAAAGTACTTTGAAGTGGGAGGAAGCAGGTCTTTCAAACTAGTGACACTCTATCGAATGACACCACATCGAATGTCCAACTAAGGTTAGGATATATCTTACATTATCGAAAAAAAAACGTATCTTAAGTTTTTTTATCCAACTTATCCTCAACCTTCTTGAAAACTTATCGTAAGTAATCTTAGACGACGTGTACGACGCATTATCCTAACGAAGTTATCGAATGAACTTATCCTAGTTTATCGAAGTTTATCCAAATTGATTGGGCTAACGTCGCAGTTATTCAAAGTTATTGTTCTAAACACACAACTTTGATCAATAATATCTATTATTCATCAAAGTTGTAGGGTTAGAAACTTATCCAAAGTTATCGAAGAACTTATCTTAAAGTTATCGCAGAACTTATCTTAAAGTTATCGAAGAAATTATCTTAAAGTTATCTAAGAACTTATCTTAAAGTTATCGAAGATCTTATCTTAAAGTTATCGAAGACCTTATCTTAAGTTTATCTCAAGTACCTTGGAAACCTTGGCTAATGACGCATTCATTGGTAAGTACTATCCTTCCAGGTGTAATTAGTTAGGTAAGGTTAGGCAGGCATGTGATATAATTGGTCATTCGCTGAAATAACCTTCGATATAATTGCTTTCGCTACAAAAGCCTGAACTTGTTAAAGTGATATCCTTCAATTAATTACAAAAACTAAGAAGATGAGAACACACATTGACGTGTGAGTCTTTAAAACTACTTTTGTAAACATTACAACACGTAATGTTCAAATTTGCACGAGTAATAACACAAAGGTGTATAATGCAATGGTACTTAATTTTTGCAAATCTTACATCCCACGAATTTATTCAAATCCTTCTTAGAAATGAAATGTGTTAAAAAGATTTTGCAAAAATTTCAATTTAAAACTTCTTCATAACTGCCAAAGTGTTACGTTAAGGAAATTGCACGTTAAATTTAGGAATTATTGCATTAGATTTTGTATACTATGCTGGCAGTAGTGTGCAAAATGTGACAAAATTATGCGAATTTTAAATTTATTGCGATTCATTTATTAGGATTTGGGAAGGATGGTGAAAATTTTGACAGTTTGCACACGTTTCCTAATAAAGATATTGTCTGTTCAGGAAAGACGCGGTAGGGAAGGGGGGAGGGAGGTTGTGCTAAAATTTTGCATGAATGATTAAATAACTGAAAAATTATTTTATATAATTATTTTTTTTTGCAAAATTTATTATTTTCTGACATTTTTTTTATGAAGATTGAATGGTCATTAGCGTGATTCACCATGAAGCTCTTTCACACTTCAAAAAAAAATTGATTTTAATGATTTACGATTACTTATGGAAAAAATCAATGCATTTTTACTGATCTTCCTTAACACCCCTGGGACACCCGCAAAAACAAGTCTGGCCCAACTGCACTTTACCTTTTCTAATGCAAGTCTCTCGTCAAGTGCCAATTTTTTGCTCATTGATTTTATTCGCATATCAGACATCAAAAGCTTATAAGACCCTTTTACTTGAAGGCTAAGGTGCAGGCGTCGACACTCATATTTTGCGACAAAATCTGCAATAATCACTTTTTCTCTTATTTTTCTTCTTAATTTTTTTTTTTTGCAGTTAAAATAAGAATTATTTGCAAATTTAGTCTGGGGCGAGTTGGCATCTTCCGGCCTTCACCCAATCTGCTTATAAACAAACGGCAGGACCCTTCGTAGGCATCACTTCTTCTTTTGACTTGTGATTGGACAGAAGCAGTATTGAATTAAAATGAACACTTTAGTGGTAAGTACCCGTGTGTTAATTTTAACAAGAAATTTGTATTGTGCAAAAATTTTTTTTTTTGCAATTCAGCTAAAAAAAAAATTTTTTTTTTTTTAAAACGTATTTACGTTACAGTTTAGTTTATTTACAAATTTTCTTTTAATAATTAAACGAAACAAATTTTATTCTACAAAAATTTTGCATTTTTTTTTTGCACATTTTGCATCTTTTTTTTTAATATACAAAAATTTTTTTGGTTACGGTTTTTTTGTAACTTTAAAAAAAAAAATTTTTTTTTTTGCTTTTTAGTGTTTCTCAAAAAAATGGCAAAATGTGCAAAAATTTTTTATAATAATAAATTTTGTTTCTTTTAACTAATTTGCCACAAGTTTTTGAAACGCACGACTTTTTTTTCAATGCAGGTTGTCGCCTTGGTTGTAAGCGCATCTGCGCTGGCACTTGGTCGCCCTCAGTGCTCCGCCCCCGCCGCCATTTGACGAGTTCAGTCGCGCGGCGTACCCACGACCTGGTGGCTCACCGCTAGCAGTTAACTGCCAATCACAAGAGGTTTCCCCTGGAGTTTTTAAATATAATTGCGGTGGTATCAACCCACGTGACATTACTCTCAGTTCTGAACATATTCTTTGGCTCCGTGGTAACAATGGAGAATTTCAGCAATTGGACATTGTTGTACCCAATTACCGAGTTGAAGAACTGATCCGAGCTGCACTTAAGGCCAGCAAAGCTGGAGCAACGAACATTAATATTTTACTTAAGAAACCCGAGACTGTCTATGACGTTCAGGCTCAAGATGGTATCAACCTTCCAGGATCCAAGCCAGTGGTCAATCTTCAATACGAAGAAGTTCATCGACCTACTTCCATCCATTACCCGACCGACCAAGCTTACAACCCACTTTCTGGTCCAATCCGGGAACCGTAAAGGTCAAGAGCAAGAGCTTTGGTCACCATACTTCCAGCCTAGTATTACTTCCCTGGGCAAAAGTTTATCCATTTTATTTTTTTTCAGTATTTCTTCTTTTTTTCTCTAATAAAATGAATTTTTTTAAAATTTGAATAATTTTCGAAATAAATAACTTTTCTGTAGCTACGTGATTGGTGAACGTGACAATGGTCGCGTACGCCACAATCGTCTTGAAGTTTTACTAGAATTTAATCAATTTGCAATGAATGGATTTGTGACGCGAAAGCTTTTCTTGTCTAGGTGCAAGAAATCTACAGATTTCGTTCACCAGGGTACCAGGGCAGATGAGGTCATCAAGTAGTCACTCAAAATTGATTAAATCTAGTCAAATGAAGAAGAACCTAGTGACCTCGTTGACCTCAATGAGCAAGCATGAGGGAAATACAACTAACCTTCAGTTAAATTAGCATAATCTTGAGTAACAAAATACAATATGAAATGAATAAAAGTCGTTATTACACAAATTACGCAAAAAAGTCACTCCCTTTTGGTCATTTTATTGTTCAAGTCAAATGAAATATGGCAAATTTCATTCAAGAAACAACAGAAAACTATTGCATTTGCAAAAAAACAAAAAAATAAGTAAATTTTATGCAAAAGCTTTGGCAAAAATAACCCAAGCTACCATTCGTGCTGATTTTGTGCTGAAAGCCAAAAGTCCGTTACGTTACAGTATTGAAATAAAGCGGGTAGTTCAAGTATCGATAAATCCAATTG
>JABASK010000923.1:0-11320 GCA_019776465.1 Rambutanura hunanensis | reverse complement strand
AGAGTTCTCGAAGAAGATGACATGTATCCGCTACCAAAAGAGAGGGAATGCAAAAATCTCACATTGCCCCTAGCAAAAGCTTGGGCCGAAACTGTAGCGAAATCTAAGCCATCATTTTTCGGCGCACTGGCCAAAGTTTATGGATCCAAGTTTGTCATGATAGGGATCATTTACCTTTTAAAAGAAGGGCTTTTGCAGTAAGTTTTTTTTTAAATAATTTTTTTAAATAAATTTGTGGGTTACTTAAAAAATTTAATTCTTTTTTATATTTATATTTCTATAGAGTTTTCCTATCGCTAGCCCTTAGTCAGTTCGTCGGGGCATATGGAGTATCAACCAAAAACACAACAGTGGCATATATCGGGCTCATCTTTATTATCGCCACGGCTTTTTACGTCTTTATATCCAATCATTGGTACATGAGCTCCATGAAACTTGGTTACTATGGTTCGACCGCCGTGACTTTGCTTGTCTACGAAAAGATTCTGCGCATTAACCCATCTGCTCTAAGTGCTTCCCAAAGTGCAAGTCCTATTAATCTTATATCGGGAGATACGAAAAGGTTCGAAGTTGGAATCGGTATGCTGAATGCCATTTGGGTGGGACCTGTCGTATTTGCCCTCGTCGGAACCATCCTCTGCATCAAATATGGGCCTGAAATTATGGCGGGGTTTGTCATGATGTTTGTTCTGTCAGCCATTGCAGGTTAACAATTTTAGCCTAGCTATAAGAAATTCAAAGAATTATAGTATTTATATAAGAAATGACGGTTGCTTCAAAATTTACGCATGCATTGGACAGGAGGAATGGGGCGGTTCTATACAATTGTACGCCGAAAAAGTGCAAAATGTGCTGACGACCGTCTCAAGTTGATTGGCAGCATTATTTCTGAAATTCGCATTATCAAGACTAATGTCTGGGAAGCTCTTTTCCTCGATTCTGTTGACACGGTTCGCAAGTTAGTTTTACAATTTATAATTTTTTGATAAGTTTTGTGAAACAAAGTTCTGAATTCAAAGTTCTTGATTCAAATCATAAATTTATTACATTTTGATTACTTACTTTTTGTTAGGCAAGAATTAGAAGCAATTAAAGAACGCCAACTCCTCACTGCATTTGCCTGTACAGTTCAAACACTCTTTTCCCGTCTAACAATTTTGGCCACATTACTCACGTACGTCATTGTTGATGATCCCATCACCGCAGAAAAGGTCAAATAACCAAGTTATCTTAAAAAGTTGGTCAGTTTGCAACAGGTTGAATTTCTAAAAAAAAAGGTTTCGTTTGTAGGTTTTTGTGGTCATGTCGTTCTACAATATTGTCGCAGGAATCATGAGTGGAGCTTTTCCTGCATCTATTTTGATACTGGCAGACTTACGCGTGTCAATTAAAAGAATTCAAGTAAATTCTAGAAATTTTGAAAATTTTGAAAAAATTTGAAAAAAATACTTTCATTTCAGACGTTCCTTCTGTTGCCAGAGTGTGACCGTCGTGGCGTTAGTCACCTTCCAGGAAGACCATCACCATTTAAGACGTACGGTAAAGTTCGTATGTCCAAGTACAGTGGCGCATGGAAAAGTAACGACCAACCTGTAATTCAATACATTTCAATGCAAGTGGGAGCTGGTCATCCAGTTTTTGTACTAGGTCCTGTTGGCTCAGGGAAGGTAACTTCTAGCGTTAGTTAGAAGTTAGCTATAAAATATTTGCCGCGTAGTTTTTGTATCTTAAACAACAGTCATTCCTTGACGTTACATTTTTTAGACTTCTTTCCTGTATTCAATTCTTGGAGAATTGGACACTATTCATGGGAATGTCATTGTGGAAGGACGTTTAACCTTGGCCGCGCAAGCACCTTGGGCTTACGCTGGAACACTGCAAGAAAACATTTTATTTGGAAAACCCCTTAGTCTTCCGTGGTATCAGCAAGTCATCGATGCCACGGCGTTAGTAGAAGACATCGACAAATTACCATGCGGTGACCTTACCCTAGTAGGTGACAAAGGAGTCACACTCAGTGGTGGTCAACGAGCTCGAATTAACTTAGCCCGTGCTCTATACGTTGACGCTGACGTTTGCCTCCTCGATGACGTGCTAAGTGCTGTTGACCCAAGAGTGGGCCAAGAAATTTGGCGAAAAGTAATCAAAGGGCTCTTAAAAGAAAAGTGTCTGATGGTGGCTACCAATCAAGTGCAGTTTATAGCAAGTACAGACCATGTGCTTTTATTGGAAGGCGGGGAGGTACAAATTTACAATATAATGCCAATATACTTCCCCTCCCCACACACTTTCAAGGTCAATGATGTTGGTTCAAGGTCAAAGACTTTGGGCTTCGAGCTGATGTCGAAATGCGGCATCCAGACGAATTTAAACAAGCTCACCATGAAGATAAAGGGGCTAACGGGAAAGACGAAGCCGAGCGCTCTTCCAAAATTGAAGCAGGGTTGTCTAGGTTGAAATGTTAAAAAGATTTTTAATTTTAATTCTTGTTTACAAGAAATTTAGCTAGTTTTTTGGTTTAGCTCGAAAACTAAAGGTAGTTCGACCGAATTGACTCCACTTTTGAAGTCAAATGGCGCTTCTTGGCGAGAAGACCGACGAGCTGGGCTCGTAGGGTTGACCTTATGTTGGAAGTTTCTCCGAGCCGGAAGTAGCGTGTCCAGGCTTATGACCGTACTGGCTTTTCTAATTGTGTCACAAGTAGCCATGAGTTTTTCAGATATTTGGCTCACTCGTTGGTAACCACTTTAGTCAATCTGGAAAAAATTCAAAAATAAAAATAGAAACAAAAATGTTTTAAAAATTTCAAATTGAACCTTTGTTTTATTCAACAGGACGACATGGGCAGAAAAGACGACCGATCCGAGTAACTGGTTTTATCCTGGAATTTATATTGGACTTCTCGTCTTCGATTTTTTCATTGGGTGGTTTTGCCAATTATGCATACTTCGTTCTTGGTGTTTCTTCTGGAAGAAAACTTCATAGTAATGCAATTCGTGCTGTAATTCAAACAAAGTTGACCTTTTTCGATCAGAATCCATCTGGTAAAGTTTGACAGGAAACTTTTTAAAAGATTCATATTTCGCTATTTTTTTATTAACAAAATTCCTTTCGTAGGTCGCATTCTCAATCGTTTTTCTAAAGATATGTCAAATATCGACGAGTACCTAGGACTGACGCTGTTCGGAGTTATAAGTGTAAGAATTTCTCTTTATACACTTGAAGTTTATTTGTTAAATTTTCTATTTTTTTTTTTGAATTTGTTAAAATAGTGTGGGCTACAAGTCATTGGTGTGATCTTCGTCGCATGCTTTTTGAAACCAATTCTTATTCCACCGTCGCTCGTCCTCTTCGCTCTGTTTTATGTCCTAAGAAAGTTTTACTTGTCAGCATCTTCAGACATCAAACGTCTCGAAGCTATTGGTAAACCCTCCTTAAATTTTTTAAAATTTTGAACATTTAAAAAATTTAACAAAACTTCTTTTCAGCTCGTAGTCCTGTCTACTCTCTTGTGAATGCTACGCTCGAAGGCGTTGGAACCATTCGAGCATTCAAACAAGAAAAATATATGATCGATCAGTTTTGTAAATTGAAAGATATTCATTCCAGGACATTTTTGATGTTCATTTTTACGTATACCTGGTTTACGCTCATGCTTAGCGTGGCTATTTTGGTCTTTCAAGCCGTGGTCATTTCTACGTTTATATACTTGGTGTCGAGTAAGCAACTTAACACATAGCACTTGAACTGTATCAATTTTATGTCAAAATTTGTACATTTTTTATAGATAAGGCCGCTGCTGCTCTCGTCATCACCTCGATTTTCACAGTGTCTGAAACTTTCAGCGCGGCTATACAAAGAACTGCAGATTTAGAAAATGACCTAATTTCTGTGGAACGCATTGTCGAATATGGAGAACTCAGACCAGAAGGTCTAGGAGGTGGGACTGGAAGGTGGGCACGTGGGGTGGGAAGTATTGTTATGGAAGACTTGCAACTAAATTACGGTGATAACAACCTGGCGTTACGTGGGGTCACGTGTGCAATCAAAGGAGGCGAGAAAGTAAAAACTTTTATTTAAAAATTTATTTTTTTATGATATACTTTGTCATTTAAAAAATTTCTATGGTTAAGATTGGCGTCGTTGGACGAACTGGAGCTGGTAAGTCGTCCATAGTCGCAGCTCTTCTGCGATTAACAGAACCGTCCGGTGGTCGAATCTTGATTAATGGAATCAACACGCAGTCGTTTCATCTGCGTGAACTTCGTTCTAATGTTTCGGTTGTATCGCAAACACCCGGATTTCTTAACGGAACGCTTCGAAAAAATCTTGACCCATTTGACGAGCATAGTGATGATGAAATTTGGAAGATTTTAGAAGCACTTCAATTGATTGGGAAAGTGAAAGAGAATCCTGAGACCATATTTCAAATGGTGTAGTACAATATAACTAAATTAAATGGAAACATTTTTAATATTTCGTTTTAAAACTTATTTAGTTGGATGCAAACGGTGGCAACTTTTCTCAAGGTGAACGTCAACTTATTTCGCTTGGTCGAGTTTTACTTAGTAAAAAGCCTATTGTGATTCTGGACGAGGCCAGTGCCAACTTAGATTTCAAGTTAGACATTTTTTACAAAAAAAAAACCAAAAAAAAACGAAGATTTTTTTTTCAACATTTTTCTCTCATTTTTTACATAAGGACTGATGAAATCATTCAAAATGTTATTCGTGACAAATGTCAAAATGTCACAGTGATCGCCATTGCTCACAGATGGGAAACTATATTGAACTACGATAGAATTCTCGTCTTGGAAGACGGAAAAGTTAAGGTATGTTACAACCATTTTCTCATAAAGTACCTTAGCATTTGCAGGATACATTTTTTAAGCTCAAATTTTAATTTAAAAAAAATATATTGTATAGGATTTTGACACGCCTGAAGTCATTTTCAAAAGTAACAGCAAGATCGAGCTTTAGAATTTCTTTGAAATTTCACATTGTAGTCTTTCATAGTTCTACACTTACTTATTCATGCTATATTTTACCCGTTCATATAACGCACCTAGTAATGTTGTTGCTCAATAAAATTTAAGATTTAAACTAAACATCAATTTTTAATTAACATAAAAACTCGATTTTTATTTATCATACTCAAAAACCGGATTTTAACATTGCTCACAGTCCAAAACCGACACAAATGAAGAAAATTAAAAAAAAAAACAAGTTGAGTTTCGAATTAACAAAAAAAGTACATTACAATTAATTTTGTCTTACATTTCCTTTTGTTTGATAGAAAACTTGTCCAGTACCTCAAATGACAAAAGTCTAGACAAGTATTGATTATCTGTCAAGATAAAAGCTTAAAATTTGAATTTCAAATTTTTTTTAAAAGTTAACTAATGAATATTCAGTTAATTTAAGTTATGTAGTCTCAAGGCTAGACAGTAATTAATTTAAACTTCAAAGTCATTCAAATTAAATGCGTCACCTTGAAAAACGGGATTTTCAACTTTTTGTAGCCTTGAACTTGTTTTTTGTCAATTTTAAATACCCTGAAATCGTGGTTTTCAAAGTCACCTTCAAAATAAGTGGTTCTCGATAAAATTTGTGAGTCTTTTCTACCACGAGGTAAAAAATGTCGTTTAGAAAACTTGTTTTTGAATTTTATCACACGCTGTCATGTCTTTTGCTTTTAGTTGCAATACAGTTTGATACAAAACAGGTTTCAATTATGAGGATGAAAATAAAATTTTGAACGATAAGGTTAAAAAAAAGTTGTTTTTCCTTGTTGCACTTTTGAAATTTTTTTTTAACAAAAGCAATTTTATTGAAATGAATATCCATAATTGGTGAGAATAACAGCTATTCAATTTACCCTTAAGGGCATTTTCTCGGTCAAATTACTTCTTGTTTATACTTATTCAACATGCAAATTTTTTATCTACAAAAAACATACTTTTTTGCTCTTTTTCAGGCCTACTATTTGTACTAATAAATTTTAGGCCTTTCTCGGTAAGAAACGAAGCCATAAACCACGCAATGGTTTGAAATGAGCTTCATTTCCTTTCGTTGGCAGTGTCGTCTTTTCATATGGTTCCAACTTAAAATTTAACACCAAGCTACTTAACGCCACTTTGGTCTCACTTAACGCAAATCTTGTCGCAATACAACTCCTCGGCCCGACACCTGCGTAAATTTCGAAAAAGCCATCCATATCAAAATAATTCACTTTTCTTACAAAAAAAATTTATTATTTTTATTATTATTTAATAGCCATCTAACTATTCTGAGCAATTACTTTGTCGAACTTACCAAAAGGAATATTTGTGTACGGATTGATGTTGCTTCGATTCTGACTGCTAAACCGTTCCGGGTCAAATTTGTCAGGGTCCGGAAAATACCCTTAATTCAACAAAAAAAAATTGAAAACGGTCCGAATTTTTGAAATTCAAACCATTTGTTCCTAACTTAGAATTATTTTGGTGCTTACGCTCATCTCGTTGGAGGCCATACTGTGGTATGACAATCAGCGTATCTTTTTCAATAATCAGATTTGAATCCGGAACTCGGAACGCTTTGACGGACATTCTCTCAAGTTTCAAACTGTTTGGCCATTTTCTTAAAGTTTCAAGAATAACTTGATCCAAATATTCCAAATTCATTATTGTATCATAATTCATCTTTTCTTTCTTTCCTGATGTCGCTTGAGACAGCTCGTCGTAAAGCTTTTCTTGTATTTCTGGATGAAATGCTAATTCATGAGCAGCCATTACCAGTTGAGAAACGACTGTTGTGACCCCAGCAAAAAAGAAGAGTAAGCATTGTGCCAGCAAGAGGTCATCGGTCAACTGAATTTTAGAATGAAAACTTTTAATTTGTTGCTTTTCTTCAAATTCTGTCAGGGCGTCGTGATCTCCTGGGAGTTTTGAGTTTGACAACGTTGTCGTCTCACTCCTGGCATCCATCAAAAGTTGAAGCAAGTCATCTCGTCGTTGGCCAGTTTCTTCACGATGCTGAATCGTTTTTGAAATTACCTCACGAAAAAACTTGATTGCTTCTTGATCCGTCAGGGGAATGTTGAGCCATTCAAAAATTTTAGGAAACTTCATTCGAGCTTTGAACATTACTTGTTTTTTAAAACTTGAAAATTGATTTTGAAATCGACGAGCATATTTTCCGAATTCAGATTCTTGTTTATCAAAACTTGAACTATCGAGTCCAAAGGCACAGGACGAGATGACATCCATGCTATATCGAGTCATAAGGTCATGAAACTCGGGGTGAATTCCGGTATCAAGCTCGTGATGAATGAAATCAATCATTTTGTTTGTAGCGTTATTGAAAATGGAGTACATTCGCCGGATTTTTCCTGAACTAAAAGCCGGGGTCAAGGTAGACCTCAAGTCTTTCCAAAATTGACCTAAACATAAAATAACAATAATAATAAAAAAAACAAATACTAATTTTTTTTCTTTTTTGACAAAAAACAAAACAACAGCTTATTGGTTTTTCAAAATTTTCTATAACCTTTTGTGTGAGTCAATATCATTCCGAAAAGTGGATCTGTCTTGTCTAAATTGGCTACTCGTCTGTCAGTGAAACAGTCAAAATCCTTGACCTAAATTTTAAGTTGTTGTTTAATAGAATAATGGAAAAAAAAATTGTGCATTTTTCTTAACCATTATGTGCTTGACGAGTTCTGGATCCGTAACATACAAGGCTGGAAGAGAATCCTCCATGTATCCAGCGTAACGATTAAACCCTTCTGATTTGATCGCATCGTAGAATAAAAATTCGTACTCGTGAAATGGAAGCTTCCATGGACTAGTTAACTTGGAACGGTCAAAAACCCTTACGTTTCTTCTAGACCAATACGTTTTGACTTTTATCCAATTTTTAAATTTACCGCTAAGCAACAAAGCAAAGATGAAAACCACGAGGAGCCAGTACATGGTGACTTGAAGACCGTGCGTCTGTAGAAGATGTCAAGCTGAACGCGATGGAATTTCTCCAAAAGCCTTGTCGCGCCCAGAAAACCGGTTTTTTAAACAATTCTCTTCGATACCAGATTTTGTGGTATGAAGATTGTAACTCACCATATAAGACGCGCTTAATATGCGGACATGAAACGAAAGATGCATAGTGAATTATTTCTTTTTAAAAGATTTTGAATTCTACTACAGAATTCTAGTAAAATGATGAATTTTACTCAAACATTTTTTTATTGCTGTAAAACATACATGTAGTGAAATTTGTTAGGGTTGAAATGAAAAAGTAAATGTGTTAACCTTCCAAATCGTAGCACAAAATGTAAGTAGTAGTTAGTGCACATTAATTTATATTGTAGATAATATCTTTTCTTTTTCTTTTTTTTTTTGTAAATTTTGAATAAACTGAATTTTATTTTTAACAAGTTTCACGTTCTAGATGAAACATAGACGAGGAGTTGGCTTCCGAGGGCATAATTTTCAGGGGTTTCAGGAGCCCGGGAAAATTTGAATTTTTTCAACAGTTCCACCATTGTAATTTTAAGTTCTGCTTTGGCAAGGCGATAAGCAATGCAATTTCTTGGTCCAGCACCTTCAGGAGTAACCATTAATTAATTAATAAAATTAATAACTTCACAATTAATATTATATTTTCTTAAATAAAGAAAAAGTTTTTTTTTACCAAATGGTAAATAGGCATACGGATGTCGTTTCTTAATATTCTCCGGGCTGAACCTCTCGGGATCGAATTTTTGCGGGTTCGGATAAATTTCTGGCATAAAAGAAAAAAAAATTCCCGAAAAATTACGTAAAAAATGAAACAGGCAGAATTTTTTTTTTGCTGCTTTCACCTTCGTCGTGATGAATCGCATGAATTGGCACAACAATTTGGGTATTCTTGGGAATTGTCACATTATACTTGGCCAGCTTCACGTCCGCATTTGTTCTTCTTTCCAACAGCATAACGCTATACTTACGAAATAGTTCAAACACGACTTTGTCCAAGTATTCCAATTTCAATAGCGTCTCAGTTTTGACTCGAGTTTCATTATTTTCCAAAATTTGAATTTCCCGGTACAAGCGTTCTTGAATCATTGGGTTCATTGCCAGTTCATAGATCATACATGCAAAAGCTTCTAACATATTAGCTGATTGAGCCGTAAAAATACTCAAGGCACTTCCTATCATATGAGCTTCAGTCGGTATAAACTGCTTATTGACATGCTCCAATTCAGCGTTTACATTTCCAGCCTCTTTTTCTTCAATGTCGCATTCTTGCTCAAGTTTGTCTTTGTTTGCCAATTGGGTCATTCGGCCAGTGAAAGTATACCAGTTTGTACTTAAGCCTCGTTCCAAATTTGTGCGACATTGACGCAGAACGCGACAAAAGTGGTCCACTGCTTTAGGATTGAATGCTGGGACACTTAGAAAATGCGCAACCCACGGATATTTCAAAATTTGTCGCCATTTCCATAATTGCCAAGCGGAAAATTGTGGGTGGAGTTTCCCAGCAAATTGAAAGAACCCACCTGGTGGTTCGGCATAAGCTCCACTTTCAGTACCATAAAGAATTTGTACAGCAACGTCACTTGTGAAACGATAGAGTAACGGGCGAATCTCCAATGGTTTCTTGTCTTCTGAAGCATTTTCAATCAGTTTTATCAGTTGTTGACCTGACGTGTAAATTGTTGGACACATTGTACGAATTTTGCCAGTTGTAAAGAGTGGATTAATAGCAGAGCGAATATCTTTCCAGTCTTGATTTTTAGCATGAAAAATAGCTTTACGTCCAATTGGATCCGACAGTTCGGTAGAATTGACACGACGATTGACACAACTCATGAAATCTTTTACCTAAGACAAACATATCCAGAAAAAATAACTCATTTGTGAAGAATTGGTATAAAATTTCGTATTATTTACAAAAATTTGTTCCATAAGGTCTGTCCCATAGACATATAGAAGTGGTAGGCCATTTTCAAATACTCCAGAAAATTCTTTATTTCCTCGTGTCTTCATTTCACGGTATTTAGCAATTTCAATGTCATAGCGCTGAAAAACAGAATGTTGACTAAATTGTGAAAAACCTAAAGCTTCTGTATCGACAAAGGGAATGTTAAAACTCTTCCAGTAATTTTCTGGATTAGTACCCTTTGAAAAGTAGTAGTAAAGACCAAGGGCAAAGGTCACGAATAAAACTAATGCGATCAGCATTTTGAAACAACTGGTGGACTACAGACTTTTTGAACCTAACGAAGTTAAGACCTCGTCTGAGTTTGAATTAGCACAGAATACGCCTCATGCATTCCAGTAACTTTGTTCACGGAAGATCTGCTTCTTTTGATTAAAAAGGAACCGGTTTGTCATCACATTAACTTCAGATGTAAGAAACTTGCACGTGGTTGAAGGGATTGGATCAGAGGAACTAAGCGTGACTTTTTTTTTTTTTAAATAAGTGTCCGTTTTCTAGCTCCTGTTTTTTTTTTTTTTATAAAATTGTAATGAAATTTAAAAATTCTGTTCTTCCTTCTTCTTTACTTTTAGTAGTATTAAATTAGATACGTGGAACATCAGTAAGTAAAATCCAGTCCTATTTACTAATTTTCAGGACACAACTGGAAATATTAGGGTATACTCCAAGTTCATTTTATTAGTACGGAATAGTTGGTTACAAATTGCAGCGTTTTAGAGAACTTTTGGTCAATAATTCGTTGTTGAGCGTAAATGCAAAATAAAATGGAAATTTACACAACAAAGTGACAAAATCCCAAAAGAATAGTGAAAGTGAACACAAAAGTATTTTTGTAAGAGTTATTTACATAAGGTATACTTATCACGTACTAGGAATTTTGATGAAAAAAAAAAGTTTGTAAAATTTTAATTTTAAAAGCAGTGGTCGGCAGGAAGTTTGCGTAACGGTGTAAGTTTTTACATGGCAGTAAGTAAATCTTTGGCAACGGCCGAAATAGTTTGTTGCTCTCGAAGTTTTCCGCGATGAATTGAAATGCCCAATTCTTTTGAAAGTCTATTAGTAATTTCAAGTTCCATCAAGGAATCCATTCCGTACAATGACAGCGCATGATTTCTATCTAATGCCTCACCTTCTGCGAGTGACACAAACATTCGAAAACATTTTTCAATTAATGTCTCTAGTACTTCAAGCTTGTCACCTTCTGCCGAATTTTTAAGTTTAAGTGCCAATTCTGCCAGAATATTTCTTTTTTCTTCACGATTCCCTGTTTCTTTTTTTATTACCTTGGTTCGCCCAGATACGCGCTTCTGCTCACGTACTTTTGAAAAATAAGTGTTTAGCCGAGGGTACGCCGTTAC
>JABASK010000922.1:0-11320 GCA_019776465.1 Rambutanura hunanensis | reverse complement strand
TCTGTAGGATGTTTGAGCCTCGTTTACATAAATCAAAAACGTGTAGACTTCGTGAATGCAAAGAGACGTCAAGGTGTGTTGCCTGGTTGTGCTAGTATTCAAGATGAGGAACCAATAGAGAAAGAAGTTTCTGTTACTGCTGCGCATGTGCAGTCCACATTCACTACAAAAGTTACGGCAACGAAAGAACCAAAGGACGTTTGTAAGGACAACCGTTGTAAAAACGGAAGGTGCATCCCCTCCAAAACAGGGAAAGACTACGCATGTAAATGTACTGGAGGATTTGGGGGTCGATTTTGTGATTTAGGTAAAATAAAGTGAACAAAATATGAAAGGTACCTAGTTTTTACTTCTTTTTTTAAAAAAGTTCTGTTCAATATGTTTATTTTGCAGCTCCCACTTGTAAAAAGGAACAGTACAAAGACTACTACACGGAACACGGTTGTAGATCTAGGAGGCCACTCAAAATTGCCGCATGTGTTGGTAGTTGCGGCGAAACGTGTTGTACTCCTAAACGTTCTCGCCGTCGTCGAGTCAGACTTATTTGTAATGACGGTACAAGTTATACCAAAGACGTTGAAATAATTAAGAAATGTGCTTGCTCCAAGAAGTGTTACTAGGCCCTTACTGTTTGACCCGTTTTATTTATTTCTAGTTTGCTCTACTACCTACTACAACTATCTGTACTATATTCTTTGTACATAAGTTTAGGATCCGACATCTCTTTGTCTTTGTATCTGATAAGCCTTTTGAGTTTTACTTACTTCGAGGTCAATTTAATGTCTTTGGTAAAAGGATCAAGAATGACTCGGCTGCTTGATTTTTTCCTCGAGGAAATCTTTTTAACCTTTTTGAAAGATATTATGAAAGCGGGAAATATTATAAAAGTACTTGATAGATTTTTAGACTTTTGGAACGATAGAAAACGCTGGAAAAGTGGAAGGGAAGTGCCAGTGTAACAAACATTTCTCATATTTGATATTTTGTATTTACCTGGCTCTACGTTGTGCTTAGGCAGCATTTTGCCTACATTTTGAATTCAAAGGCTCTTTATGGCAGCTAAAACTCGGTAATTTCTCTCGAATGCTTCAGGGACTGAAAGGAACTGAAGACATGTACAAATTTAAGAAGTTTTAATTTTAGAAAATTCCGCAACTAACTTAATTAGAGCCAGAAACCGGTGAGTTTAATTAGTTTTTTTTTTGGAAAGGAAAAATAATGTTACATATGTCTGATTTTTTTTATCGAGTGAGAAAAATTAATGTCATATGTCATTGAGGCCGTACAAATGTGGAGATTGTTTTACATTTTGTTGAAAGTTTTAGATTTTTTGAAGAAAAAACAAAACAAAGCAAACGCTGAATCTAATAATGCTAGCTCAGTTTTTAACGTGTAACCCTTAAGCTGAATTTTTTAATTTGCTTCGGCGAGAAACCTGTGTTCAATAAAAATTAGTTTTTACCTTCTAACCGTAAGATTTTTTTTTAAATTAACGAGCCAAACATTTTGAAAAGCGTTAGAATTTTTTTTGCATTAAACATCGATAAGAAAACGTTTGATCTTGAAAAAATAAAAATAATGTTTCAAACAAGGAGCCATTACTCATATCCAAGTTAACATTGAAAAATACTCGTCTGCGCAAAGGTTAACTTTACTTTATATATTCCCGTTTTATTTACCAAGTATCTAAGTATACCGAAGTAAATAAACTAATTTTCAATTAAGTAATATCTGTGTTTCTTGTGCTTGGTGGTAGACGTTTTTTTTTTTTTGACTTGACTTTTGAGAGGTTTTCAGTAAATTGGTTTACGCACGCCAGTTACTGGAATCAGGTCCCGACTCTGGTGGGTAAGGGGTTTCACGCCATCGGCTAGAACTCGCTGTACCATTTTCTTGAAATCCAGGTGGTGGCCTTCCACCGGCTGCGTAACTTCGGTTTTTCTTGTTTCCGTTGCCCCCAAATCCAGGCGGTGGACGATTGGGAAGTACGAAACGTCGAGACACTTCATGGTAGTTTGCGTACCCCGGTGGTGGCATTCTAGCCGTAGCTGGATTTGGAGCCTCGTTAGTCTTAGTTCTATTTCCTTTGTTTTGATGTGGAATTCCTGGACGGCCGTGACTATACGTTTCGGTATCTCCTTCAGCAGGTAGCTGCGACTCGCGGTATTGTCGACGTGGATAGTGATGTTTCTTCTTTCTCATCCACGGTGGGAAGAATACCTCCGGCTCGTCACCTTTTGGTTCTTGAACGTCTTCGGTCTTTGTTTCTTCTGTAGGTTTAGCCGAATCCTGCTCGCTCATCATGCTGCTAAGTTTAGTAGTAGTTTCCAGAAGCGTTTTGGTGATTTGGTTCGAAATGATTTCCCAATCGTCAGCTTCATTGACATGTCCGGCATCACCTCCGCCGTTTACATCAGAACCAGCTGACGGGCCTGGATTCAAGTTGACATCCGAAGCTTCTGCAAGAAGAGGTCTCTCTGGCTTCTTGACTGGTAGAGAATCGATAAGAGCATCAGCTAACAAAAACAAGAGAAAAAATAAGAATTGTTGACATATTTACCAATTGTTTTCAAAGTATATTACCGATATCACTGATCTCTTGGTAGTGCAAATCCAATGGGAGAAACTCCTTCAATTTGTAGCCCTGATTCAATTTCATGTTAACGTGGCATCTCTTGATGTCTTTCAAAGCCTTTTCAAAAATCTGCCCCTCTTCTGGCTCTCGACCAAACTTCCCGTGAAGGAGCTGTGATACGCCAAGATACGGATTAATTCCGTCACGGTCGCACGGAGTAGGACCGTAAATCACACCAAATTCTTCGAGAAAGCTCGACACCGTTTCATTCGATTCAATTCGAACTGGAATCCAGTCCAATCCAGAGGGCTTGCCGACAACAAAGGGATCGTTGTTGACAACTTTAGTCGTCAAAATACTATCATCTTCATCACTCTTCAATTGTTCAAACGACGAGTTGTAAAACTTTGCGAATGCAGCGACGGCCGCTGCAAATTAAAAAAAAATTCTGAAAGTTAAATTTCACTTCCAATTTTTTTTTCAATTGCAATGCCAAAATAGTTTTTTTTACCATTAAGCAGAAACAAAAATGAAATTACCAACGCAACACCTCACAGACACACTAACTCAAATTTTATTTATTTGTTTCAGATTCCCCTTGGTTATACAATGGTCGAGAGTTTAAATAAAGTGTGAGGTCATTGACCTTAAGAGATATCAAAGTTAAGATTGCAAAGGAAGCGTAAGGTCAATCAATGACCCCTTATGATACAGAAGTCGACATTGCAAAAAAAATACATGCCATTGACCCAGATTATATGAAAGAATGCGACAATAACTTTAAGTCATTATGAAATACGACCGCGTTATTGACCCGGCTAGGATGAAAGGCTAGCGTTAAAATACGCTCGAGGTCATTGACCTCAGCAGGAAGAATGCCCTTGCTAGGTACCATCCAATATGCAACAACTAGTACTTAACAAGAGTGCAATATAATGCTTGGCAGGGCTCTTTCATGCAAGTTCAAGTTTTACATTGATTTACCAGCATCATTGGGGTCAGGCGGCGGCGGAGGCTTTGGCGAGCCAGACTTCGCGTCCACGTCGGAACGCGGTTGCCTAAAAAACAAATAGCATTTATTAAGTTTGCCATATAGTTCTAGGAATACATAAAGGGTAATGAAATTTCAAAAATTTGTGGTGATGGATGACCTTTCGTTGCATTTTCAAAAAAAAATTTCGGAGCGGCGCAGAGGACAACGTGTCTGGTTCAAAGGGTTGAGCAGAAGTGAAGTTAAAAAAACGAAAACGAAGCTAATCGTTTAATTAAAAGTTTATTCGATTTTTTAGTGAGGTTCAGTCTTGTAGTCATGGCAACATGAACAAAACGAAGGAAATTAATTTTCACAACGTTCTTTTTTTAGCTGAAAAATTAACTTGCAAAGTTACATGATCTTGTAAATTCAAATTCCAAATCTTTTCACAACATTCTACGCATGACGAGAACGCTTGCAAAAAGTGAAATCACTCTTCTATTACTTAAGTGCATGCTTATTTTGTTGGAGAAAGCAGCTCTCTTTTCTTAAAACTTTTTTATGAGTATGAGTATGCAATGGGCTAAAATCTTTTTGTAAAAACAATAGTTTTATGACGTTATAATTTTTCTGTAATTCTAATTTAAAGTTTCCTTAACTTTAAAACTTATTCGATTTAGATCAACTTTTCTTCCACCATATTCCATTTCGTCTCAATATCCATATGGAAAATCAACCATTTTCTTAATTCTTCTTTGTCAAACATATGTCCGAAATTATCTTAGTGTCCAGAATATCATCTTCTACATGAACCTTCCCGAACCTGGTAAAAATTCAGAACCTAACTCTATTTATTTGTAGGCAACTGGTCCTGCAGTTTTTCTGACATTCTGTAAACGGCAAAGGCAGGTTCTCGATTTTCAGATGTTTGAAATAAAGAAGCGAAAGCAGACGGAAGTGTTGTTAAGTCTTGTAGCAGCTGCCACGCGACTGTTTGCGCTGGCTGAAAGGAAGGGCACATGGGGACCTTATCGAGGATCTGAGCTTACGCGTGCCACAATGTTGAGTTATGGAGTGGGGAACACCTGGAAGTGAACCCGGGGCCTCGTGCCAACTGTCCCTTTTTAAAAGTCCGAAGGGACCCAGTTGTGCTTCCCTTTAATTCTTCCTTTTCCGTTTTCTATTGTTTGAATTCATTCTTTATAGATCCAAGCAAAACCTGGTTGTATTCTTGGTACTCAGAAGGGATGAGGCCATCGGTCCCATTCGCACCACTTTCCCAACTGGGCTTCAATCCGCAGAAATACAAGAGGCCCATCCAATGCTCTTAAGCGAATTGACAGTCTGGGCATGGTCGTCGTTCTCACGAGGTAGATCATTTGGAAATCAAAATTTGCTAAGCAGGTATTTAGTAAGCAGTAAAGTCGTCACATTAAATTTCACAACCAATTATTTTTTTAGCGGGTAAATTTCGTAAGCACTTAATTTCGCAAACTGTAAGTTCTTAAGCAGATTGATTTTGTGGAAATTAGTCTAGGGTTAAGCTTGGTTTTACGTTAGGCGATAGGTCAAGGCATAAACCTTCACCTTAACCTATTTTTGTAGTACATTATTGTCTGCCCTAACGAACTAATGCATAACCATCTTTTTAGTGTTATTATTTCATAAATATTGTTTAACAAGGTCTGCCAATTTGACTGTTTTGGTTAGGTTACGCTAGTTAAGATTAGTTAACGTTTTTTAAAGTCAAACCTAAAGTTTTTTTTATTTTAAATATATGTACTTATTTTTCTAGTTATATTCTGGGTAGGTTTTGTTAGACATATACAAGGAAAAATTCAGGACTGTCGGCACAGACTGTAGAGGAAAGCCCCTTCTTTTAACAGCTGCAGCATCTGCCCTTTTACTCCGCTCCCTTCTACCGTAGCTTTGAAGAGTTTTCATTCACAGTTTAAAAAAAGTTAGACTGCAGAGAACACGGCGTCCTTTCCGCTCTGCTAAGATCCTGCTATTTCTGAAACTTCAATTCATTGTCTCCTACTGACTCATCAGAAGACATTGTTGGTGAAATTCAGTGTTTTGTGAATAACAGTGTGCAACTCATTGCAACTATTTTAGCTTTTAAAAAAAAATTCGGATTTAAATTCATGGCCGCAACAGTGTACTATTCTCCTCGACTTTCTTCTCCGTCGCCCAAAAGCCGGTGTACTGCGGAAGACAATGTCTATGGGAGTCCTTCCACGCTCTTGGCCAATGAGTCATCCTATTCACTATGTCAATTCCAGTACAAATTCTAGTACACTTTCTGGAATTTCCCGAAGAAATCCTTCGCTAACTGGGATTCAACGACCGAAACTTCCGCGTCCACTGTCAATGCCTTCACACCATCTTCAAGTTCATGCCTAATGCTTTAGCCAAGCTCGAGTCTTATGGATTGGATATTGAGGAAAGTGGTCCAGTTCTGGAGCAACAGTTTTCTCCTGGTCCTTATTCGAGCGGCACGTGCCACCTCTCAAAGCGTGTCCACCCCTACTCCTACGTGTGCCCCATGGATATCTAATGTGAAGGCAATTAGGAAAATTCAGAGTAAAATTGGAATTGGTAAGTTTTAAAAATTTTGGTACATGTCATCTTTTGTGCTGTAGTAAATTTTTTTTCATTTTCAACTTTTAAATTTAGTGTAAGGCAGGGTTTTTTTTTGTGAGGGATGAGCAGCGAAGTGACACATTTCGTAGTTGAACGGAAATTATACTTCTTTTTTTTTCAGGCGTTAGGCAAGGGGGTAATGTTGGTCTGCTTTTTTTAAGGGCTGGAAGTGGCTTTCTTGGGTTTTGAAATCGTGTTTCCGGTGGTAGAAGTTTTCTCAGGGAAGGAATCACGAACTAGAACCAATTTCTTATTCTTTCCACGACCGTGGTTCCAACTGTGGAAAAAAACATCCCCCTTTGCCCTCGCCACCATATTTTTGAATTGACTTCGGAGGGAAGAGGAAGTAGTAGGTTAGAGTTCACACTTTCCGTTGTATGGGATAATCCCAGAGGATAAACCAAACTATTACCGTTTCTCGGTATGAAATCTACCGGGTTACTGTGGGTTTTTTTTTTCATAGGAACATTTTTTTTAAATTTCAAGTTATTCAATCTTAAATTTCAAGTCTATTCATTCTATTCAGATTGAATCCGACTCAAAACTACAAAAAATTTACTTGAAACAATTCCCGTATTTAACTTTTTTTTTATTTTATTCCTTTGCCAAGTTAAAATCGAAACTTTTTCTCAAAAAAAGTTTTAACTTTCAAAAAATTTGATTCTAATACGGAAATGTATGAAAAGCAGTTTGGAAAAAACAGGGAACGACATAATCTAAAGATGAAATAAAAATCAAGTGAAGAGTGAGAACTCCCGGGTTCCCAGGATTTTTTTTTTCATTCAAACTCACAAGTAATCGTCTCGTAAATCTTGAAGCTTAACAGTTATCTTAGACTTTTTAATGGTATGAAGCTTTAAAAAAAATTAAAACATTTTTTTTAACAGTTGGGCCAGAAGAAAAAAGCATGAACCCCAACCTTTCACCTCTTCGTTTTCATTCAGTACATGGAGACAACATTCAAGTCTACGAGAGTGGGACTTGCGTACGACGTCTTTCCAGCCTTCCACATAGTTACTGCAAAGCCATTGTCTTTTCAGACAGGCCCGTCAAAGTGAACGAGCGGGTAAGAATTATTTGAATTAAGATTTTTTTTAAGGTTAAGTTAGCATGATGCGAAGTACGAATGGTAAACCGTCATGCTCCTGCTTCTTCACTGCCATATTTTAACCTTCTGAATCACGAAATGAAACCGAGCACTTGGAAGTCTTTCCTTTGAACTTGTTTTTCATTCCTGGAAGTGAGGGGCCCTTAAGAACAATGTAGGACCACGATGAAATTTAGTAATTCATGCAAAGGTTTCACGTCTTCATCTGCATGCCACTGTTGGCTTTTTATTCCCAAACGTTTTTAAGCTTAATGCACTTGAAACTTTCAAATTTTGAAAAGGTATCTCAGTAATTATTTTTATGCACGACTTTCCTCAACTTTTTTTTTACTTCTAAAAAGTTCATAAGCGAAGGCACGGGTTGAAAATTTTGAAGTTAAGGCATTGAAGCATAGACGTAAACGACGAGAGAAGAACTTGAATGAAAGAAATTTTACCGTGCCTTGGCATGGAAAGATGACAACGGAAATACCGGCACTGTGGATGAATGCCTTGATCATCACCTTCCATTGTGTTATCATCCCGAGAACTTAATTTCCCATGTCCACATTACCTTGAAAAAAAAACGCGTCTTCTCGAAAAGTTACATTTTGAGGCAATTCTTACCTCGAGCCTTCTGGGAATTCAGACTTAGGGCGAGCACTCGGCTGTGACAGCCTTCAATCTTTACAAAATTACGTTCCCACTTCTTACCGCCCTTAAATAGGAAGATAATGGGGCCGTGGTTTACGATATTTTCATCATTCCGATCTTTCTGCTTAAAGGATTTCGTCTAATGAGGAGTATTCTAAGCTAAAAGCTACTTTTTTCAACCTCCCCCCCCCTCCATTTTCTTTCAAAATGATTACCACCCCCACCCCCATTTATTTCCCGTAATCAAGTGCCTGAGCGTGTGTGTGTTAGATGGACGCGTGTCGTAGAGGCGGCAAGCGTCATTTGGTGAATGGGAGCAGATGCTTTGATGAACCTACGAGCTGACAGAGTCAAAAGCTACAATTTTCTTTTCATTTTTTTCCGTAACAGATTTGCATCAAGGTAATTGGAACTTCGACTGAATTTGCTGGTGGAATTAGATTTGGATTTACGAATCAAGATCCGGCTACACTTCGTTACAGCCTTCCGGACAGAGCAATTCCAGGTAGAGTACCTGAAAAGTGCTTGCGGGGAAACGTAGGAATGACTCGTTTTAACTAACGGATTTTTATTTTATTTTATATAGAATTGGCCAAACGTCAAGGATTTTGGGCGAAGGCCTTACTCGGCGACAATATTTTGAAAAATGAAGCCATTTTATTCTACTATGTGAATCATTCTGGCAAAGTTCGCTATGGAATTAATGGAAAGAAAGTGGGAACTTTTTTAAAATATGTGGATATGCGTAAACCCCTTTGGGCACTACTAGACGTTTATGGAAATACAACAGCTATTGAACTCGTTGGTACGATAAACAGTAGTAAATTAGTTTTACTTTTCAATATTTTTAAACTTTGGTATTCTTTTCTCTTCTGTTTCAAATAGATCCAAAAGCTCATTTGAATAACTCACGTAAAAGCTTGGAGGAATCAAACAGAAATTTCGAAGAAGTCGATTCTGCCATTGGCCCATCCATGAACTCTATTAATTATCACACCTTCAGATGCACAATTGACTTCAACTACTAATACATCTATTCACTTTCAAGAATTAGGGTTCAACAACCTCCAAATTCATTCGTAAGTGTCTTTTCACAAAAAAAAGATTCGTTCTTTTTATTCAATTCTAAATTCAATTAGACATATTCTAAATTTCTGTTTTTGTTATTTCTATTTTCAGAACTTGTGGGAAAAACGTTCAAGTTAACAAGTTTCGGAATGTGGCTTGGAGAAATCCAAATGAAATTGGAAATGCTTACGTCTTTACTTCACGCCCAATTGAAATCGGAGAAGCAATTGTCATCCAGGTGGGTAAATAAATGGAGGTACAAACTGATTATTTAGAAAGCCTTAAGATTTCGTTATCAATTTCCAGGTCCATCAGTCAGATGAACCTTTTAGTGGGTCAATGGCCTTTGGTCTTACTTCAGCAGATCCAGATTCGTTGAGTCCAAAGTCTCTTCCAGACGACTCGTACTATTTGGTAGATCGACCCGAGTACTGGATTTTTAAGAAAGATACTGTGATGACCAATTTGAATAGTCGCGAATTGGTCTTTACGCTAACTTCAACAGGTAACCAATAAAGAATAGTAGCATTTTTTTATTTCGTCTCGGTTTGATAATGGCAAGACTTTCTAACGTGACACAATTTTTTTCAGGAGCTGTAACCCTTTCTGACAATCGCGGCCCTTCCACTGTTTTGATGTATGTTGACCTCGCCAGCCCGCTTTATGCCTTTTTTGACCTGTACGGATCAACATGCAAAATGTCACTTCTAGGCTCAATTTTGCCAAAGATGCCACGAATCCCACAGCTGCAGGAGGTGGCTTCCCAACAACGTAAGTAACGGTTGCTATAATTTATTCTAAACGTTAGATGTCCCTATTTTTCAGAGGTAAATGTCCTTTCGTAAATATGTATAAATCGACATAAATAAATTTTGTACTAAAAAAACATTGACAATATTTATAAGAGAATTAAAAAGATTAATTTCTACAGCAGTATCATCTTGGAGTCAACGAAATCTGGTTCCATTTTCCACACAAACACCAAAATTGTCAAGATCTTCCAACGTATGCTCTAGTCCGTCGCGTACACCTGTCAAACAGTCAGTTAATATACATGTCCCAGAAATCAATATGTCAAGTCCAAATCGCCATCAGCATTTTCAAAATGGAAACTCTCCAAATTCGAAAATGACAACGTCACCGGCCCGACTACAGACGCCGGAGAAATTGACATTGAAACAACAAACGGCCGACTCCCTGTTTCCTACAAAGAATAATTTAACACGGGCAGTTGCTGACCAAAAGGGTGAATTTTTCCAATCCAGCGAATATAGTGTAAGTTTTCTTAAAATTAAAATTTTGAAAAAAAATGTTGAGTTAAAATTTTTTTGATTACTTGTATAATTCAACGGTTTTCTTTTCACAGTGTTCGAGCAGTGACAAAAGTGAAGGCGAAATCAAAAATTGGTCAGTCGACTGTGTCGCTTGTTGTCGGCGACCAGTTAACAGTCTGTTCTCGCCATGTGGCCATCTTACAATGTGCTATGACGTGAGTTTCTATATGAATTACATACTTTTACTAAAAGTGGTAACTTGAATTAAATTTTTTAATTTCAACTTGTTTCTTCCAGTGTGCCTATGACTATTGGAACGCTAGACCTGGAACTTGTTGCCCAATTTGTAGAAAGCAAATTGTTGACGTTATACCAATTTCCAAGACTTCGTAACTTTGTAGTAGAATTTTACATAATAGTAACTGTATACTTATTCCATAGTCAGAAAAAAGTCATTTACTAAACATGTTTCAAACAAATTTTTTTTTCCTGGTGCAATTAAGGAGCGCCTCTCGACACGGTTGACACGGTTTCTCTCCGTTTACAACCTTACGAGTTGTACAAAAGTGTTAAAACCGAAATTATACCTTTACGTAAAAAACTTAAAAAATTTAGCTATCATCCTTTTTTATAGAATTTAAACAAACACGTCCAACCTTCCACCAAAGGCAGAACGAATAAACTGTGTCAAATTTACTCTAACTTAAGCACCTTAAGTAAGTATACATTTAAAATAACGCATCGATAAAATTATGAATTTTGAGAACTTCCTGGTCTATGACAACTTTTAGTGAATTTATAATGTGTACCGAATTTTCAAGCTGATTTACCATTAACCGAAATTATTTAAATTCAATTGAAAATTTTCAAAATTTATTAGCTTACTTCATTGAATAATCAGCTATTTATTGATACGTAAAGTGAAAGCATAGTAACGGTAATTCAACTCTGAGGAACGTACTAGCACCTATTGGATTCGACGTCAAGTAGTGCCTAGCGTTGTTGAACAAAATCGAACCAGTCTAAAATCCGACATTTGGAAC
>JABASK010000921.1:0-11321 GCA_019776465.1 Rambutanura hunanensis | reverse complement strand
TAGATTAAAAATTAATTTTGGAATTCCTTCCACTTCAACTACTTTTGTAATGGTATGTAGCGGCAGACGTTGTTGCCTAATCCTAAGTGGCAATTACTCACTATAATCAACAAATTATCTTTTAATTGTGTAGTGGTTAAGGTTATGGGATTAACTGGTAAGCCTCGAATTGACCATTCTTCCTAATCTTGGTATTTTGGTGATAAGTTTTAAAAACCGGAACAAAAAATTCTTTAAAAAATATTATTTCCTAGTTTCTTTTTTAAATTTTTTAAAACTAAAACTGAAATTAGCTTTCAAAAAAATGTTGAAAGTAGAAGAGGAGAGAGGGGGAGTGGTTTTGTGAACACTTTGCCCACAAAAAAAAATTTATTTAAAAAAAAATAAAATTTTCAAAAAAAATAAAACTTTTATTTGAACTTACTCTGTAGTGCCCAAAGGTCAGGGTTAGTTGTTGAATTCTGGTCAAATAAACGATTAACTTGCAGAAGCCACTCCAATGTAACGCCAAGACAATTGTCACTTACGCCAATCCTAAGCTCAGATTCACTTCGTATTAAAATTTGCAAATTTTCTGCCAAATTTGACATAAAAGTAACCGAATTGAAGAGACTACTTTCTTCAAAAATTTGTGGCTTTGTATCCAAAGCGTAATTTGGAGTCATGCACGTCAAAAGTCCATAAAGAACCATAAACCTCTGCCACCGGTCCATCATTTTCAATGGAGATCTGACAAGGCAAACTTTCTATTTGAGACTATTACTAAATTTCAGTATAAAATTTATCCAATTTCAAAAATAAAATAAAAAAAACTTTTTTTTGATAAGGATGTGATCGTATCTAAAATTAAAATCGGGGGACCCACTTGATTATCCCACCCAAACCCACATTGTGCCACTGCAGTTGTTTCATTTTCATGTGATTTTCAATTCGGAAAAACCGTAGGCAAGAAAAAACCGCATCAATTTGAAAATTGCCATGAATCGTTACTTTATCAGATGAGACTTTTTTTTGCTAAGTTATTTCAGCAGCTGACTTTTTTTTTTGCAAAAATCTTATCCGCAAACTTGGAAATTTTACTTCGTCACTCCAAAATTCCTCAACGCGTGCTTTCGCGCTTTTAAATGTTAAATTACTAAATAGTTAATAATAGTAAAAAAAAATCTAATCATTATCAAAAGAAAAATACTTCAAATTTTAACCATAAGTTGTCGTAATAAAAACTTATCAAGAATTTACTTTAGAACGTGTTTAAATATAATGACGCCAAGTCAATTTTGTACATTGTCAACGAGTTATGTCACTTTTAGTCCAAAGTACATGGCCATATCTTGACAAAGTCCAAATTTATTTCGAAAATAATAAGAGCATTTTAAGAGCATTTTATTTAAATTTTTAAAAAATTAGTTGAAATTTACACAAACACACAAAAAAAAAGAACAAGCGCTAAATTAGAAAATTGAGAGCAAAATGCACAACTTTTTTTTTTTTTTTTTAAATGGTGAATTCCTGCTCAAAAGAAGTTTAGGCGACGAAGAGCAGGTAAATTTAAAAAATTTCGGAACCTTGAGTTTCAGCCGATCTGGGACGAATCACTGAAATTTAAAAATTGAAATCAATAATGTTGTTTTTTTAAAAAAAAAATGTTTTTTTTTTAAAAAAAGGTTAGTACCATGCGGAAATATGATGGCGAGGAACAAGTGGAATTGGTTGATGCAAAGCTCTCTGCCTCAGTTCTGAAGTTTGGACCAAAAGTGGCATGTCGTCTGGATTTTCTGATTCTGAAAAAGTATGGTGGCTCAATTTTATCCTTGGTGAAGTGGGACGTTGAAGGTTAAACAGTTGAGAAAGTGCTCCACCACCAAGTGCCCCACCAGCATCTTGTCCTTGCGGTAGAAACAAAGGAAGCCCAACTTCTTGCACTTGAATTTTAAAGTGTGGCTCATCATTTCCTTGTAAAAATGGTATCATTTGTTGGTCCAATCCACTCATTCCTCCATTAACTCCAGTCCAGAGTTCACTCAAAATTTCTGGAAGAGACGGTGACCTTTGTGCTAGTGGAATTGGACCGATGACCTGAAGAGGTTCGGACGCTGAGGAGACTGAGGAGGAGGAGGAGGAGGACAGTGGTGCTGGTGGGGTCAAACTAGGAAGTGGATCCTTCATGACCTTTTCGTCTTTTAAGTCACAACAGATTGAAATGTTGTCACCAGTAAATCGAAGACAACGTGAGTCACTACTAACGTTCAAGGCAAAGAGGTTCGGTAAAGTTCGGCCATTTTCGTCAATTCCTCCGCTACTTTTTTTTTCGAAGAAACAGCTGAGTGGAATTCGTTGGTGGTCACCAGCAGTTTCGAAAATTTCCTAGAATTTTTTTTTTTTAAAGTTGAATAAAATTTTGGACATGCAAAATTTAAATGTATTATTATTTTTTTTGAACAATTAGGTTGAACCTTAAAGGGAATTGGAATGTTGAGAATTGTCACAGTATCATCAACTCCTTGGTCATCCGCTGACCTCTCTTGACCTTCACCCGAATCTTCTTCAGACGACACGTTCTTTTCTCTGGCTTCCAGTTTCTTTTCGGCTGATTCAAGGTCATTCATACTTTTTAGCAGCGCACTTTGAAGAAGTTGTGGAGCGAGGAGGGATTCCGGCTTAAACAAACAATTTCAAAAAAATTTCAAAAAAAACACGTTTTTTTTTAAAAAAAAAATTCAAAATTTTTTGAAAAACTTTGATCTCATTTTTACCATTGGTTGATTCGTCAGTCCAGAGCAACTGCCCGCAGTAATCCACGCTGAGCAAATTAACGCAAATGAAATGAGCGTTGCAATAATTATTCCTGCCGTTGCAATTATCTTCGTAATTTGCACTGCCGTCGACGATGACCTTCCTGCCGTTTTGTAACTCTAGATGCAAAAAAAAACAAAAATTGGCAAATTACAAATTGTAAAAGAAAACTTCCATTTTTGGCACAACTCTTTAAAAACTCTTTAACTTGAGGCGTTTGGACTCAAAGACCATTATCGCAAAGATGGTAATTTGCAACAAATTATTGTTAGTAAGAAAAAAAAGGAAGAGAATTTGCGCATGACTCAACAATAATACTTCGCGAAATTTGCCATTTTCAAACTACTTTTACTCAGAGAGGGACATATAAGGTGTTTCTTTTTTTTGGCACACTCTGTACAACAAACCTTTTACACAAAGTTTCTCAAATGGGCACGACACGGCGACTTTGCAATTAAGGGAACGCTTATTCGCAAAAAATTTTGCGAAAAAAAAAAGAAACGTTTTGAGTTCTGCACAATTTTTGTTTTTACTGACAAGGATGCGCACGTTTACTCAAGCGTTCAACCGGCAAGATCGAGTGTATAACGGAGGAAACACAAGCGAAAGTGAGAACCCCAAAACAGAAGCCAAAAAATTTTTTTTTTTTGCTAATTTGCTAAAAATCAACAAAAAAGAACCTCTGCCAAAAATTCAAATAAACCCGGGCCTTACAGAATTTTTTTTTTCTAAATTTGCACAGTTTTTTTTGCACAGAAAATAAGGCGTTATACCTAAAAAAAAATTTTTTTTTACAATATTTTTGCCGACATTTAATAACATTCTTTGTGCAAAAAAAAAAAAGAGGCCGACGTTTTTTGCAAACTCCCTTCACGTCTAAATAGGGATACATAGAAAATGGTTGAATTTAGCACGACCTCACTTCACTGTATACACCTCTTCCCCGCCCTTCCTCCTCAATTCTATTTATTATTATTTTTTTCATTTGTTTCGTAGATCAGGAAGATTTTAACACTTTCTAAAAAAAATTTTTTTTTTCAATGGAGCACTTTCACATGAGATTCGCATATATTAGGAAATGAAATTGGCAAAGTGGTTGAATGCAAAAATGAGTTCATCTACTAATACACACTCCGCGTCCTCTACTAACCCTTAAGCGACAAATGAAACAAAAGAAGAGAAGTCAAAAAAGGTGTCAATCATTCAAACCAATTGCTAAACCACGAATTGCAAAATTTCATGTCCTTTGTGTGTGTATTTTTTGCACAATTTTTAACAAAAGTGACACAGGTTTCTTTCATTGTGAAGCAGAAGATGGTTAAACCTTTTACACGCATGGGACAGCGAACTGGCTCACGCAACAAAAATTCTGGAGAAACTATAATGTCTTTTTTTTTTTTAAAAAAAAATTATTATAGAATTTTTTTAAAAAGAATTCAAAATAAAATTTAAATTACCGCTTGCTTTGAAGCTCCGCCCCTTTTAATACCCACGGATAGAAGCTATACAGCATGGTCATACAGGGTTTCCCGCAAAAAACCAAACACCTTTTGAATTAATTTTTAAAAGCTTAAACTTGCAAAAAAAATGAAGAAAATTCGCAACAAATAACCAATCAAATACAAATACAAAGTCCAATTAGACTTTATTCTTCCATTTGATTTTTAGTTTATTGCAAATTTTCTTCAATTTTTCGTCATTTTAAGTTATTTACAAATTTAAGACCTGTTTCGTTTTTAATGAGAAACCCTGTACATTTTCAAGGTAATAAGCCGAAAAACAAGGTAAAATCCTTGAGAAAAGAGTTTGTTTTTCTTATTTTGTTCAAGGGAAAGTAAGTACAGTTAAATTCCATTCAAAATTAACTACTATTCTCTGTAGATTAAAAATTAATATTTTTTTTTTTTTCAAAATTCAGCATATTCCCGCCCTCCCCCCCCCACCTCCTCTAATTTTCCTACGATTTGTGTCTTTAAATTTCCCACTTTTGCATTCATTATGAATATTACAGAAATACATACAATTTTTTTTTACCTTCCTAATGCGCCTTGTATGAGTTCTTACTTATTTTTCTCTCTTTGTATCAAGTAGCTTTAGAAAATTTATAAAAAAAAAAATAACTATGATTTAAAATTTTCAAAATTACCCACTTTTTCTGGGTATAAAGTCAAGCATCAGTGACACACAGTAAATGCCGGAAGTGCCTATTGTTTTACTTGAGTAGGAAATGGAAACGGTTCATTGCTACGACAAAAAGGAGTCCGTGTGTTTGTGTCTCACTAGGTAAATTTGTAAGGCCTATGGGAACCCTGTGATACTCTATACTATTTTTTTAATGGACGAATTGCTCTAGAAATAAAAATAACTTTACATTTTTTATTCATTTCCTTGTAAAAAAAAAGATTACCATATTAAACCACAAAAGGTTGTTTTTTTTCCCTAGGTAAACTTTTTGAAAATTATGAAAACCCCACGATGATCACGAATTTACCTAATAAACTTATATTTGTAAACAAAAATATTTACTTGGTTTAACTGTGTACTTTATTCTTTTGTAAAAAGGTACAAATCTCTCAAAAGTGAAAGTTTAGGCCAGGGTACGCCAGTCACCCGGGCAATTTGAGAAACCCCCGCCCCTCTCCCCTGGTATTCTTTGTTACAAAAAAAGGCTTCATTTAAAATTATTTTCATTGATAAAAAAACAAGTAAGTTAAAAAAGCGCACAAAAGAGTTTAGTAAGTTACAGCAGAATTTACATTAATTACACAATTAAGTAAGTACTTTATATAAAAAAAAATAAGCCGGTTTTGCATTATTTCATCACGACGTTTCCAATTCAAGTAGAGTGATGCACTTATAACTCAAAACAGAAGGCAAGCTGATGCATATTCCACTTCACCCACTGGGTAGCGTGGGGAATATTCCCCACGCCGGGTGTTTAGTTACCTAAACACCATAAACTTTTTTGTTTACCTTTCAATTGTAAACGCAGTAATTTTAAACAGATTAGTATTCAAACGTCAAATAACCACAAAAAAGTTAATTGTTTTGGCAATTACCCAAAAACAAAACAAGAAAAACCCAGGGTATTTTTTTTTTGTAAAAAAAAACACAATTTGTAAAATATTTCCTGCATAAAAAAAACCCTACAAATCTTTAGTAAGAACTTGGGAAATATTTCCACTAGTTTTTACTACCAAAGGAATGAAAAGAGTCAAGAAAATTTTTAAATTTACAAGGTTTTTTCCTTAAATTAACACTAAATGCCACAAAAGTTTTTCCTTACAGGTGGTGGATCAGGATACTCCATGGCCAAGTCCTTCATGATGACTGTTGTCATTGAGTCACAGGGTTCCATCGTCTCCTCCTGTTGCTGTTTTTCCATATTGCAATTTTGCAAAAATTTCTTGGCTCTTCTTCCCTATTTGTCTCAATGTAAAAAGAAAAGTCTTCAGTTGAATAAAATTACAATGGGCAGAAGATTTTTTTGAAGAATCACTGGGCGTCGTCGTTGGACGAAGGAGAGACACTGCAATTGGTAATTCGTAGGAAGAGTTAATTTAAAGTAGAATGACGTTGAGGGGAAGGGGGTTGGTGGGGATGAAAAAAAAAGAAGGGGTGGGGGTGGTTTGTTTAGGTGCACTTTTTGGTCGTTCGTGTTTGTGTGGGGGGGGGGGGAGAGGGGGAGGGAGGCCTGTGCCTACCTTGAATTTAATTTAAAATAGTCTTCTTCCTTTTTCTTATTGTTTACAACTTTTTTTTTTTCAAGTCTCATAATGCCTCATTTTCAGGGTCCCAACAATGGATCTTGAAAAATGGGGTCAACCGATTCAGGTTGGGAGTCGCTTGAACTAAATGGGTTTAACTTTAATTACCCCCCACCCCACCCCACCCTCATGGGAATTTGGCGCTCATGCATTTCCTTTCCTTTGAAAGTTACAGTTTTTCGACTGCGCAAGCGCAGGAACAAAACAAATTTGAAATTATTCAAACACTTAATTAAACTTTTCGAAAAGTTGGCAAAAAAAAAATTACCAGTAGCAGCCTTCCCTCTTTATGCAAATTTCCATTATTGACATTTTTAAAATTCAAATTTTCTACAGCACGCGACACATATTTCCTTCGACACTTTCACTTCTTCTTTACACAATTTGTCATTTGTCAAAAAAAAAAGAAAAAACGAGGCGCCTACACCAAAAAGTTTAGAACAATAAGTGTTTAAAATGAGACAAATTTGAAATCTATAAGCAGAAGAGCGGGAGATTTGAACTGGAGTGACGACAAAAGCTACCCGTTTCCTTTCCTATGGAAGTGTAAACGAAAAAAAAATACAACAGAGTCTGCGTCAAAACTTCTCAAACAAAAAATTAACCGAGAATTGAAGTAAAAGTAGGAGAATTGTCCCGGATTCTCAGTCACAACCGAAAAGTTCGACCTAAATCAACTTCTCTACTCCAACTTTCTCTTCTGTCGCTACCAATTTTTTTTTAAACCGAAAATTCTGGATATGATTTCCGGTAAAGTAATTTTGGACCCGGAAGAGGAACAGGTAAAGTCAATTTTCCACGGGAGTAATTAAGGTCAACCTTCTACCTTTTAAAATATGGAGGTCATGCAGTCAAATTTTTTTTTGCATTTTCGCAACATCTAAACAAAATACAGAAGGAGCAGGGTAGCAATTACGCACGTGTGTTTATAAGAGCACGACATTTTTTTGAGGCAAAGTGAGACACTCTTGGCCAACGACAATTTTATTGTAAAATTAAATTTAAAAAAAAAAAACTTAAAACGTTAAAGACAAAGCAAACATAAGTTTTTTTTTTATAATTGAGAAAATACCGAATAATATATACTACTTCACTTTGCAAAAATTTTGCAAAAAAAAAGAACAATTTGAAAAAAATAAACAATTTTGCAAATGAAAATGATGCAAATTTAAACTAACACGCATTTTTTGGAGAATTGTCTGTCATTCGTCTTGTCAATTCGTTTTATTAAGTTTCCAAATTTTGTGAGATCGTAAATCAATTTTGATTGAAAAATAATTTTTCATTAAAAAAAAATACAAATAGGAAGTTCTTTTTATTGACCAAAAAAGTAATGAATTTCGAGTTGTTTCGAATGAGTATTGTGGCAGGTGTCGTGCTTATTGGGTAAATTTAAGTTTTAAAATTAGATTTTGTTAAAAAAAAAAAAAAAAAAAAACTTTTCTGTTTTTTTTATCCGTATTTTTTTGTACTCTGCTTTTTTTTTTGAGTACTATGTTCCTAATCAGTGAGTAAAGTTGAGTTGTTTCTACTCCATGCTCAAAATCAGTTTCTTCAGAGATGAAAACAGAGAATGACGGCGGATTACCATAAAGTTTCAAATAGTAACGTTATGAAGTCACGCCAAAGTTAGTTACTCTGCTACCCGCCCCGGGTAGCAGTTTGAAATAACTATAAGCACGCCTACTAACTTTACTAGTCAAGTAAAAGCTCGAGCCATTTTTCTTAAACGATCCTATTTTCTGGATACTTTACGGTAAAAAGGAGGAGTAATGGCCAATGGAAAAAGAAGAGGAAAAGGGAAGATTGAGTTTCACTGGTTTATTATTTCGGTTCCAAGATCGGATTCCTACCCGGGTTTTCTATTACACAAAATTCACTATTCGAAAATATATGGCGTGGTGTGCTCTCTTATCTTTTTTCGACTGCTAGTCGATACTCCTACAGCTCCCCTTTCCATTTATATGCTCGGATTTCATTGCAACCAACCCGAAAAACCCACCAGTACCCACCCTCCTCTACCGGTGGGACTCACTGCAAGTTACTTACAATTGGTCAAGGATTACAGCTTTAGAATAATTACAAGGCACTTCAAGGTCATTGACCCCGTCACTGCCTAAAAACTCAAAAATCAGGACATTACTCAATCAAAAACACGTTCTCTCAAATTAGCAGGACCAATAAGTGACGCAGGCAGTTTGGTTTAATTAAATTTTGAAGGGGGTGGGGGGTGATAGTAAAAAAAAAAATTCCAAAAAAAAAAAAAAGATTCAAAATTCAAATTTTTTTTTTGTTCTAGGAATCACTCGGAGAAGTTTTAGATTTGAGAAAATCAAATGTCGGGTCTTCTGCTCCAGGAAAAGGTATGCAAAAAAAAGTCATGCAAAAACGTAACTTCTAGAAAAGAATTGGTATAAACTGTGTTTTTTTTTTCGGTTGAAAATTTAAAAATTTCAATAATATTTTTCAATAAATTTAAAAAAAAAATTTTTTTTTATAAAGAACGTAAAAAAAAAATTAACTTGTCGTTTTTCTTTTTGTCAGGAAAACTTTGTAGTTGGTGTGGAAAACGTAACGTTTCTTTTCCCAATGGTCTCATTTCGTCAAATTGGACTTACTGCTCACAGCGTTGCTACGAAAAATTTCGACGTGCTGTTTTTAAAAAACGTTCAGCATGTCTTTGGTGCAGTAATTTGTCAGGAAGGGGAAATGGGGGTGGAGTCAAAATTAGTACTGATCTAACTCTCCAATCAACTCTAGATGAATCAAAATTTTGTTCAGAGTGTTGTCTAACACAATTCAAACTTCAATTATTTTGTGAAGAAACGACATCACACTTGAAACAAATTCAGGTAATAAAAAAAAACCCTTACTTTTTTCTTTATTCAAAAATAAAAAAAAAAAAAAAAACAGGAAACAAACTTTCTGAGAGTAAAAAAAAATGGTCGTTATTTTGTTCCTGGAATGAAATTCTAGAAGATTTCCTAGGTAACTAACTATAACTCTCAGTTTCATATTTCTTATTCTGAATAAAAAAGAAACCAAAAGTCACGTGCTTTTCAAAACATTTCTAAACTAATGAATTAAATTTCAATGTTTAGAAAGATTAGAATTTCATTCTTAAAAATAGTCAAAAAAGCCCAACACGTTTCCTCAATTGCACAATTCCTATTTTTAATTTCTATTTTGTCATTTTTAAATAAGGAAGAACCTGAGCCTGGAGAACGGTGCGACTTGATTACGCCTGCACTATGGTTACGCAAGGACACTGCACCTCCATGCCCAAGCAACGTGACGAATTTAGACGAAAGGTCAAGTACTCTACCAGGAGGCAGAAGTCCAGTTGATCTACAAATGGGAGGACGTGACCCGCAGTCACGTCCTCCCATTGTCACAACTCAACTGAACTATCGAGTTAAAAAAGAAAAATCGTCACCAGGAATCGAACCCCCGCCACTCCCAAAACCAGAACGTAAAAGAAAATTTTCACAACCAGCATCCCTCCCCTCTCCTTCCGCCCATTACCATGACAACGTCAAAGTGACACAGTGTCGACAACTTTACTCCAAAACTAGTCAAAAGTTAACACGGCGTGGTGACACAGAGGTCATTCCGAAAGGAACTGGTCCATCGCGTAACTCTATCGCGTCACCATCACAATCGATTCAAATTTCCTTCTTTCCAATTCCTTTTCCATTTCTTTTTCCTATCATTTTACGACCAAGTCCATTGAGAACGATTGACTCGATAGAAGATCTCGACTGATTTTATGGACCGCAACGGTAATGGACCAACTAGTGAAATTTTAGTTGTTGGTCCATTAGTGTCCATTACCAAAAAGAGGAGACGAAAAAAGAATTTTCTCGCAAAACTAAACCGTTTGTTTTTGAGTTTTGGCGTTGACGAGGTCATTCACCACTGAAACAAGTCAGGTCATTAACCCTCCCACCTTCCTGCACTTTAATTTTAAATCTTTTTTTTTCTCAAAAATATATTTTTTCATCAAAGTTAGCACACATTTACAAGCAACAAGCAGCATAACACTTAACACAGTTTGAATTTATCAACTTTGTCAAATTATTAAGTGAAAAACACACAAAAAAAAAACAAAAAAAATCAACAAAGTAAAATCTAGTTTAGTAATTTTCATGTCTGTTTGACATAAAAGTAACCCATATCAGTGGTTATGGTAAGCTCATAGGAACTAGGAGAAGTCTTTGATATTTTACATCTTTGCAAAAAAAAATATGAGAATATGTTCGCCATCGCCACAATTAAGGTAAACGTTAGTTAGAATCGACTAGGTTACTATAAATCGAAAAGCTTCATTTTTTTTTTACCTAAACGAATACTATTCCGTGCATCTAAAGCATCTTAGTAATTTAAATTAATTTTTTTTACATTTAAATTAATATTTCAAGTAACCAGAGTACACGTCACTTAATTACTAATTGTTCACAGAACATCAAAAAAAAAAAAAAATTATAAACGTTCCAATTTGTAACCATTTTTTTTTCGTAAATTTCAATACGAGAAAAAAGCAACTTACCAAGTTTGACTTACTACTAATTAAATTTAATCGAGTTTCACTATCAACACTTATACTTTAGCTAGGAAGAATTTGACTTTTTGCGAAATTATTCAACACGTGCGAAAGTCCTTACCGATTTCAATTTAGAATTGATCAAACTAATTTTTAGTATTGTCTTCTCTTCATTCGAAAAATGTCCAACCGTTGTTTAGTCAAACAACGAATCCCAA
>JABASK010000919.1:0-11334 GCA_019776465.1 Rambutanura hunanensis | reverse complement strand
CTCACAATTTTTTGTCTACATTACGTTCATTTCACGTGAAATTTGAGCGTTTGTAACGGAATTCGTTCGTGCGTGCAATAATGCAAGGCTATCCTAAAACCGCGATAAGCGATTGACCGCTATAAATAAATCGGGCATAGGAAAGTGTCCAACGTCAATTGACTGGACAGTAGGAAATAATTACTGGTTTTCGCAGCGCTGCTGTATTCCGGTGACCTAGGGCTTAGCGGTTAGCGAAACAGGCAATTGCCAACGACCATTTGACAAACGTTATGCAATATTATTTGAAGCAGGTGGCCATGCCTCTGATTCAAGTAACGTTGTTTTGACCCAAAATGGTGGTAAAACTTGGAACAAAATTACTAACGTTGATGAAAATGGGGATGATAGACAGAGTTGGAACAAAATTTCCAGATTCGCACAAACTTGCTTTCGCAATTTCATAAAGTTTATTTACTGATAGTAGTACGCATAACTTCAGTTGACAGTAATCAACGTACTGGTGCTTTCGTATCTAATTTATGTAAAACAATATCAAAATTCAAATATTTAACCAATAACCGTGCAAAGTCTAGGTGTCATTTTAGATCTTTGGTGTTCTTGGAGTTTCCTCTTTGTACCTTGTTTGGAAAGACGAGCAACGAATTCTAAAAAGACTCAATCATCTCAAGCTGGTAAGCATTTTTTTTAATAATATGTATATTCCTTCAAGGATTTATTAATGAAATAAAAAAAACGTGAGACTGAAAGTTATTTTACAATTTATAGACGCAATTGCAAAGTCAAAGTGGTAGAGAATACCAGACGACTAAATTGCGGCGGCCTAGTTCCGGTAACCAGAGAGGAAGTCTAAACCAATTTACGTCAATTACCCTCCAGGGTGGCTGTGAAAACTTGGGTTATAAGTGGGATTCACCCGACCATCGTTTGTGTCTTCGACCTCAGTCACAACCGTGTCCCAGGTAACTTTATTAAGTGGTGGTGAAGGTGTATTCTTAAAAAAATCGGCCGAAGTCGCTGGGTTTAATGGCTTCTTGCAAGACACGTGCTCGTAGACGCAACAAAAATCCTTGTTGGTCACTACTCACTTGTTGCATGACATTTAATATTGATCATGACAGCAGTCGGACTTCACAAAGTTTCACCAACCCCAGCTACATTAGAAATCTTACCACATCAGAATCGAACCGAAAAAGGGCGACGTGGACGTCAATTCAATCCAGCTTCACTCTTTGACCCGACCTTGGCGAAAAGTACGATCAGTGAATGGGGTATTGCGGGTGTTGGTCTTACCCGCGGACTACCAGGAAACGGAACACTCCTTCAGCGCGCCAAATCCGATTGGAATGTTTCCAATGAAGATTATTGGGCAAGAGCTCCTCCATCACGCCCAGTCTCTTACGATTACGTTAATCGTCCTTGCCCTTCCTTGTCCGTTGTCAGCGATAATTATGACGATCAAACTGGAATGACCGATGACGGAAAATGTCGCAAAGCACGTGATAAGTTTGAATCGAGCTGTTTCTGCAGATGGTCTTCATCACTTTTATCGTTACGCCCACCTTCAGCGCATGAGTAACGTTCGGCCTGAATATTACAGAAGCCATAGTTCTATGGAATCCGCAGAAACAGACAACTGAAATACTGAATATATTCTGATTAAAAAAAATTAGGAGAAAAGTACTAATGAGATTGAACGAAATACTGCTGTTGGCGGCTAATTTTTTATTAGTCAACTTTTGTAATACTTGTTTCATGAATATTATTTAGATTATGTTCATTTCGACTTTCGTTGAGTCATCCAGTACATTTGTTATTCTTTACTTTTGATAAAATCATCTCGAAAAGCATGGATAATTATAATGCTCGGTATAGATTAAATACACATTGTATTTTGGATAAATATCGGTAAAAATTCTTTTTTCGAATTACATGACGTGATTGCGAATTTTTAGACAAGTAATTCAATTTCTGGCATCAAAGGGAATTCTTATCATGATGGATGGCCTCATGACAAAAGGTACAACGTGAGAACATAAACTAATCTTAAATGCGATTTCTACTATTTAGGAATAGGTGCGAAAAAAAGTTTTCAGACTTGTATATTCAATAAACAAAAAACCTGTATGCGAAGTAAATTCTGAGTTTTGATTAAACTTAAGACTAACACGACATTTAAGCATAAAGCTAGAGACACCAAGTATGAGAAAATACTTACGAAGACACAAAGACATCAAAAACTTCATCGCCCTCCAAATCTAATCCACACGGTGTATCCTCCATGCTTACGACATCTCCATCAAATTTGAACTTGACTTGGGATGGACTTACGTTGTTCTTTTTTGCGTAAACAAGTTGTAACTGACAAAACTTGTCTGTCTTCCGCATTTCGTAGTAAGCTCCACTCCGTCTCTCATTACTCTGAATTTTGATTCGTATCAAGTTTGGATCTTTGATAGGTTTCGGTTTTGAGTTCTTCGTTCCACCAGGAGGAGTTGTGATACGGAAAGCTTCCAGCATCGTTCCAACTTTGATTCCCGCTTGTTTGAGAGTCAACTCATCCTGGAATAAGTTCAAATTGTCTTCAAAGAAAATTCGTAAATTTTCTGGTTTCTCCTTCACCCGTTCCGCTAGGTTACGTCGAATTTCAAAGCAGTAGTCACTCTAAAAAGAAAGCAAGCCCTCAATAAATTCTATCAATACAAGTTACACAAGCAGAGAATCATAGTTTAGTACCTCCACGAGCTTGAAGACTATGAGTTGTGCCTTATAGTGAATTCTGATACAGTATGGTATGAGAGGAAGGATAACGGGCAGGCCGTCATCATCGTCATTCTCCACATCTGATACAGTTACAGGTAACGGTACCTAGTTACAACTGATATTAGATATGTTTTGAAAAGTTGCATAACGCTCGTCATAAATTACATTTTGATTTTGAAGTTTCACGGCTTTCCGTGGCGGTGTGTTGAAATTGAGTAATTCTTCAATTTCCTTCTCAGTTTGGAGCCGACGCCTGTGAGCAAAATAAACAACAATTTGAAGAAAAATCACGAAAAAATAAGACGTACGCGTTTCGTTCTTCTTCTTCTTTGGAAATGACTTTTGGCGTAGGTTTAGTTGCCCGTCGTGGCAAGGAATCGTCATCATCGTCAGAACTCGACGGTAGGGTGACAATAGTATTCCGGACTGTCGTGGATATGCGCTGATGTCCAATTTGACGTCCTATCATTCTAAACATTTCTAAAATTTGTGCACAGAATATAAATTGCAGGTAAGTCACATCGAGGTTCAGTATGAATATTTGTTACCGTTTAAATTTAAACTTACTGTCATATGAGGCGACAGTATCACCATCACATTCATCATCAGAGGACTCCTCTGATTCTGATCCCGAAACTTGGATAACTTCGTAAAACTGTGTCGTTTTAGCCTGTTTGGCTGGAATTTTCGTCTTTTCGGATTGAGTTTTAGGTTGTCTTGATCGTTTGGTCTTCTTTTTTGTTTCACAACAAGCTGTCATTACAGTATCATTTTCTAATATTTGAATTTCATCCGAATCAGTATTCAGTCTCGAAGGAATCTTCGATGGGTTCCCAGGAGTAACATTTCGCCCAATTATATCTTTTGGTGTCGGCGGTAGGCTATTTGTTCGCACCAATGGTGCTACTCCACTTCTCGATCGTGATGACACTGGGGTTTTGCTGCTTGACCGTGATCGTGGTTGCGCTGGAGCTTTACTCTTCGATCGCGCGACTCGTCTTTTAGCCGCGATCGTTTTGACGTTAGTTGCTCGCCTCATGACCGATTACCTAAAGTAGTAATAGAAATTAGTGTCTCACTTTGGGTAAATAAGTAGTGTAAGAACGTTAGACGTACCTAGTGTCAACAGAAGTTACAAATCCGTAACCTTGCAATAATGTGTAGTAGCACGTACCAATTGACTTTACCTGCTACGATAAATAAAAAAACAGATAACTGCTTCCGTCGTCGAACAACTAAACCGTTTCTTACAGCCACAATGACTTCCTTTTGTTTAATGTTAAGTGCTTACTTCCTAGCCTACCTGCTTTTTGGACACTAAACGTAGACGTCGAACTCGTACGCGGACATCGGAGGGAGGCTCTGCGCGGGAAGACTGGGACAGTTAGTTGTTTCTCTATTACACAAGAGACCAGACACAAGAAAGAGGTTGAGTTCTTTACCTTGTACACACGCACTCTCACCCACTGCGCCATAGGTGGGCAAATAAGACAAATAAAATTATTTACCGCCTTATGATTAAATCGCTGTTTTTACAATAACATAAATGTTTTCAAAACATAATAGACATAGAAGCATAATAGGTTTAGCAAGTTTTACCAAATTGTTTTGCCAATTTTTGAAACAGGTGTGTTTTTATATAAATGTTATTAATACTAATGTACGAAACACTTAACTTGACGCTTTACTAACATGTTAAACTCTAAAATCACAAAAGCGATGAGGCTGAGAGTCGACTCCTTACGAGACGACAGCGCGGAGGAGGGACAAGATCAACATAAGCAAAAGGGAAAGGACAACGCACTTTAGAAAATGTGGTACGACATCAGGCTGAGCAATGAGGAATGGGTAATCAATCGAATGAGGAATTTTATTTAAAGAGAATAATTGAAGATTTAGAAAAATGCAATTTTATTCTTTTCAAACTGTGTCATTCTCTCTCATCTTTAGTTCATTTTTATGGAGTAATTATGCACACGTTATACGTATTCTTTTAGCTGAGTAACCTACAAAATGTTCTAACGTTTGAATTCTTAAATTTACTACTTTTTTTTCAGTGAAAAGTTTTGTAGAGAATCGTGCTCATTAATTATAAAAAATTTAGTTGAAATTACATCAGAGTGTTGCCTTTACGCGAATCATTTTGACGTAGTATGTAATGGTATGTAATGTATAAATGCTAGCAATTGTTCAATAGTGTACTTTCAGTTAGAAGTCAAAATGTTGTAGGTATTTGAATGATAGTAGACGTTGATTATTTTGTAGTAATAATTATCGATTTATCAGAAGCACATAATTGAATTTAGACGCCATTATCAATTAAGAAGATTGAATTTAAGGAAACTTTAAAAATGACTTTGCGTAAGATTTTGCAAATTGATGGAACTGAATAAGTTAAGTAAATTATGCAAAATTATTTTTGTAAGACTAAATAAGTAGAATTGAATAAAAATTGATTTTGAATTAATGGATTAGAATCTAATTTTTGTTTTTGGGATGGGCCACTGCACTGGTTTACTACTAACAAACAAAAATGCCAAAGGCCGAAATCACTTTTTCCAAAACATGCTCAAGTACAAATACCCTTTTGGTACTACAGTAGTCCATAGTGCGAGGATGGAAAAATCTTGAATCTTATCTTCTCCTTTATTAATCATCCCTCCTTTCTTTCCTTCTCCTTCTTGCATGCTTCTCTTTAGTTCAAGGCACCTTCTTGAAGGTATTGGATCTTAACATCCGTGCTTAGGTTTTAAATTGAGAAATCAAGACTTAAACTTAACCACTTTTTTTTAATCGATTACACTTAACGTAAATTAGGGTTACTCTACAACCAAGACATACTTGGGAATGAGTTCCCTCAACAGTTTATTTTCCTTTACAAGTCCAGCAGTTAAGAAACTCCTGGGCTGGAAACAAGGTGACGAAGAAGAAAAATGGGCTGAAAAAGCAGTGGACTCACTCGTCAAAAAACTCAAGAAGAAAAAAGGCGCCGTCGAGGATCTAGAACGCGCCCTGTCTTGTCCTGGAACCAACTCTAAATGTGTCACAATTCCCAGAAGTCTGGATGGAAGACTTCAGGTTAGCGAATAATTTGTTTGAGGAAGCGGTTTATTCCAACTTTCTTCGATTACACTATCTTACCGACTAGTTTATACCAGCTTTTGCTTTATGCAGTAGGCGTTCCCAAAATATTCTTTGCGGACTTGATTTAAAACAAAATGAACACAAAATAAATCTCACCTATGAATTTTGAATAAATTGGGTCATTCCACCAGGTCTCGCATCGTAAAGGACTTCCACATGTTATCTACTGCCGGGTTTGGCGTTGGCCGGATCTACAGTCACATCATGAACTCAAAGCTCTCGAATGTTGCCAGTACCCATTCTCTGCAAAACAGAAGGAAGTCTGTATCAATCCATACCATTATAAACGAGTCGAAAGTCCTGCTGTGTTACCGCCAGTTTTAGTTCCACGACACTCCGAATTTGCGCCAACGACAGGAGGTCTTTTGAGCTATGCACCAATTCCGGAACCTGCGATGCCTCACAATGTGTCGTATTCGCAGAATGGATTTACAGGAAGGTATCTACAAAAATTGGATAATATATTGTCAGGCGGCGTGATAATACAACGTTAAGACTTTAATTCACCCATTCGATTTGTAATTTTCAGTAGCGCCAGTAGCACTGGCCCTAATTCTCCACCAATTAGTATTCCGAGTCCAGGAAGCAACCAACCACAGAGTCCTTACACTTCAGCGTCTTCTTGTGCTGCTGAAAGTCCACCTCCATCTTACAGCCCTCCTTCAGATGATGGTCAAGGAAATATGGAATCAACCATGGACACTAGTGTAGAAGTACCCATTGCTGCCGTTCCGTTTAATGTAAGTCACTTCTAAAATCTCAAAATATAGCAAGAATGAGTTTCAAATGAACGTGAAAATAATTCGTTTGAAACAGGGACTTTTCTAATTTCGATGTTTGTTTCTGTTCTGTATGGTTCCGGTGCTGGATGTCAGGGGCTAAGAAGAGTTTGTTTTTAGTTAGTACAGGGGTTAACGAAGGGAATTCTTTTAAGAGTAGGGTTGGAAGAAGCTGACAACTGGAATCGCAGTCTAACAGTTCATTTTCGAGAAGGGCGAGTTCCGTTCATTCGTATTAAGAATGGATTCAAATACCATTTTCTGTTTGACAAATGGATGCTATCTCTCTTTTGGCTGAATCCTACTTCTTTTCTTATAGTGAAGCTGATTGCTTTTTATTTTTTGTAGGAACCGGACTACTGGGCTAGTATTGCTTATTACGAGCTCAATAGCAGAGTTGGAGAAGTTTATCATTGCCAAAGCTCGTCAATCGTTGTAGACGGTTTTACCAATCCAAGTAATAATCTGGATCGTTTTTGTCTCGGCCAATTATCCAACGTAAATCGAAACTCCACTATTGAAAATACACGACGCCACATTGGGAAAGGTATTTGATCAATTAACATTTACTGATAATTTCTAGTATTTAGCTAATTTTGATTTCCAGGTGTTCGACTCACTTACGTTGGTGGAGAAGTCTATGCCGAATGCATGTCGGATAGTGCGATTTTTGTTCAATCTCGAAATTGTAACCACAGTCATGGATTTCATCCAAGTACCGTCTGTAAAATCCCGCTCCAACTGCTCTCTCAAAATATTTAATAATCGTGAATTTGCTACACTCCTTGGACAATGTGTCAACCATGGATTTGAAGCAGTGTTTGATTTGACAAAAATGTGTACTATCAGGTTAGAATTAAAGAATTGGATCAACTTGAATTGAATTTGGTACTACAGCTTGCAAATTGTTTTTCCTTAGAATGTCCTTTGTGAAAGGCTGGGGAGCTGAATACCACCGACAAGATGTGACTAGTACTCCGTGCTGGGTGGAAATTCATTTGCATGGTCCACTTCAATGGTTGGACAAAGTTCTGGTGGAAATGGGCTCTCCGCACTGTGCGATCTCTTCAGTTTCCTAATGAAATACAAACATTATGTGATCGGAACGCATGAATAAGTTACAGGCCTCAAAACGCTTTGTAGACAAAGACTTGATGTTAAGCGCCTCTTTTTATATTCTTTGACCTTTCACATTTTGATTTTTGTAAATAAGTTCTACTCTTGGCGGCCTTTGACAATTGAACGACGGAATACTCCTTCCATTGTTTAGACAATATGTGCCATTATGGAAACTGTTAATTGACGCAGTACGAACTATTGTAATTTTAAGAACATTTAATATTAGGTAAGAATTATTCTCTACTACTTGTTTGTTTGATTTTTTTTTCCTAATATTAAATGTTTTCATTAGATAATCCAAAACGCAGTAGGAAGTCTGATTTATCACTTGATGAGAGCCTTTATCAAAATGCCTGACAATGATAAACAAAGTGACAAGGAATCTTTGTCATTATAACGTAACTTTTTTTTATTTGTACATTTAACCCTTTCAAGGATTATCGTGGCCTTGTCGCTTTGGTGTCGAATTTCAATAGATAAAGAAACATTTCACAAGTTGGTTGGATTTTAATTCCTTTTTTCCAAGGTGGATTAGAGGTAATAGTGCAAAAAAAATTAACACGCTTTGTACACCTCAGCTAGCTGAATGCGTGTTATTTTTGCAAAAATCTCTTATACACTAGTAGGTAGTCGGTGTCGACTCGTCTGCCAAAGCCAAATCAACAACATACCTGGATAACTTCAATTACAGTTGGATAATGATAGGGATTCTGGACTCAGAGTCGTGTAAGAATGTATAATTAATTAGGACGATTTATTTCAATTTTCGCACAGTTTATTAACTTATTGTGGTTTATGCAAGGAGCCTGTCACTTACTACTACGGTTAGTATCGAAACAGTTTCCACGTTCACCTGGTCTGCGTCTCTCTCTTATATCTAACAAAACCTCGCGTAATTTTTCCTACTATCTAACTTTATGCTCTTCATTTCCTCACAGTTTTTCATTCGTTCAGTTTTAGTTGGTAATAAGAAGTAGTGGGAATTACTGCAGTTGAATGTCTAATTCGACTTTATTCGCATCCTCGCACAAACTGTGAAGTGTCATTAGTAGACTCAGCAGAGCGGGGAGGACGCCGTTGTTGCCTAGCAACCACCTCATCTCGGATGCCGTAGAACAGTGTAACCTTCGACTTCTCTGCTTCTACATTCCAGGAGGCGCGTGTGCGACAAGAAAGTCAAAAGACTTGGATTTTATTGATTTCCAACGGAGAAAGTCCTGGATGAAAGTGGTGAAGGGTATTTGTGAACAAGTGGACCTTATTTGGTGATGCATCAACTTGTTCTGCAAAGAAAGCGACCAAAGGCCTTAAAACAGACCTCACTTTCTGGCCAACCCCGCTCTCGTTCCATGTTTCTGGACAATTCTTGTAAGATTGTAAAACCGGGTAATTAAAAGTACAAGCTGTCTTCTTCAACGGGGTGAGTTGACTTCAAGGTCATTCCACAAATTGTAAAAAATACATGAGAATTCTCAATCTTTTTCTCTCCAATTCAGGAACCGTGGCCGTGGCCTCAGTTCTTCCTTTCTTTTGGCCGCTTTTAAAGAAGTCATAGATCGCGAGGACTTGACGGGAATGTCAGATTTGAAAATAGTCATTCAGAAAGATAAGCCACAGTCCGACTCACTTCCAGGACAGAAGAAGGTAAGGTCATTTCGTCACCACTACTTTTTTTTTTGCAAAGTTCAAACCTCTTATTGTGCCTGCGTAGAAAGGAGATGTTGACAAGTAGATAATGAGGATTTACAGTTAAAGAGGCATCAACAATGAAGGATTCAATTTGTGACTTAAACAATGAAATTTTAAATAAAGTAGCCTCATTCATTTTTCCATTGTAACTAAAATTCTGCGGTAGTTCGATAACAATTGAAATGAATTTTTTTCACACAAAAAGGGTTTTGTAGGTCGAAGTCAATCTCCTCGAAATCCCGTGTAAAATATGGCAAGGCTCTCAGGCCGTTTCCTGTTCTTACAGGCGTTTTTTTAAATAGGGTGAAACACGGTGAAAAAATCTTACGAAAAATTTGCTTTTATTAGGATAAAATTTCTGTGACGAATTTTCATTTTATTAAAAGAAAAGAAAAAACACTACAGGCTTTTTATCGACTTTAATGAAATTTCTAATACACTTAAAAATTTGGGGGAGCAAAAGAAAGCTTCAATTTGCATTAATTTGATTTTTTTTATTTCAATCAAAATTTCAATGCTAATTTTTTTAAACTTTTGAATTCATGATAATTTTTTTTGAAAAGCATAAACGTTTAGACAAATTTCTTTTATTGTAAACTCATACTGTTAGAAATATTAATGTAAAATTTTGGCTTTTTGTAAATTTTTCTTCTTTTTTTTTTTGTTTTTTTTTAATAGTTGATTATTGTTTGTCATCGTGCATTTGCTGCATCATCGATTCTTTTCACCTTCGCTTATGCCTTTTGAATGTCATTGAATTAGTAGGTATACTTAATTTTTTTTTTTTTTTTTTTTTTTTTTGGTTTTTTTTAATAGTTGATTATTGTTTGTCATCGTGCATTTGCTGCATCATCGATTCTTTTCACCTTCGCTTATGCCTTTTGAATGTCATTAAATTAGTAGGTATACTTGGAGGATTGTGAGGTAGTAAGAATCCTGTAAGTAAAACGGGATGCGCAAAATTGGAAGTGCTAAAGAGGTTGATGACTGATCTGATGAATTGTGAATTTTGAAGTATACCGCACTAAAAGATTTAAAGATTAAATCTAGTATTTTGATTAATGTATTGGATTTTAATATCATTGTTTCTCATGTCAATTTCTCCCTTTGCTCATGTCACTTGGATAAATGAATCTTGTGCAGTCTTAATCTCGTCAACTTGAATGAATTTGTACAAGTTACATGAAACGAGGGCATAAAAGGCTACCTACATTTCGATACTGACCGACAGGCCCCAAGGATACGTTATTGCGAACATTCAAAGACATGCTTCTCTTTCCTAACTAAAAACTTTCTTCAACCAAAAAAAAATTTCTCACTAATTAATTTAATATTAATTAATTTTCCATAATTATTAAAGCTGACGCTGTCAATTTGAGAAGTTGGCTGAGAGGGAATTCCGGGGAAAAGTAGGCCAATACTTTCAACGTACAAGGTTGGTGGGACGAAATTACACTGGAAGTTGGAAGAAATTGCTTGAAATTGGCAAAAATTTTGCAACTAGCGTTATTAGCCTTGTTCTTTACTAAACGTCCTTAACATGCGTGTGCATTAATTCATGAAAATGAGCTGAATTGAGTTCACCTGTGTCCCATTGTGGGACTGGGGGTGGGGTGAGGTGGGACTCGTGGTGGGATGTATCTTATATCACACTTATCGTGATGAATCTGAGCTTTGAGGAGGAAAACTTTCAAACAGGACGCGCTATTTTCCACCATAAAGTTTTTGGCAGTGAGGAAATTCACAACAGTCCCACTTTAGCCTCTTCCTTCCGCTTCAATACAAACGTTATAAAAATTGTTGAAAAGTTAATTAACTGCAATTTTTTTGGTAAGGAGAT
>JABASK010000918.1:0-11335 GCA_019776465.1 Rambutanura hunanensis | reverse complement strand
CAATTGCAAAATTTTTGAGCCTTCCAAAACAATTTTGACGTTCAGTTTTACGTAAGTTTTGTTGTAAAAGTTCTTGTTTTCGTTTTTTAGCTGCAAGTAATTTTTGTGTAGCAACAACTGTTGACGCTCGTCGTTGTTGTTCACTTGATGCACTTAAGTGACCACTTAACGGTCCATTTGACCCTCCTCCTTCAATTTTGAAATTAACCGGAATTGAATTTTGTCTCTGAAGTACTTTTCGTCCCAAACCTCCAAAACTTCCATTGGCCGATGGTGGTATTCCACGTTTTCGATAAAGTCGAGTTTCGTCCAGGGTCTCTGCCCTTGGTAAGGTCTTGAGTAGCGGTGGTCTTGGATGGTTTAGGCGGAGACCTTGTCCATTTCTACAAACTTCTTGCTCCTCCAGGAAATTCATACCGAATTACGAACATTCTAAAGACTTTTAACTTGAGTGAGAGACAAGAGTGAATTGTCTCTAGGGAAAACTTCTACCTTTCTCTTCCTCTTCATTTCATTTCTTATAGAAAAAAAAACAATGACATAGAAGGGAATGTCAATGGAATCTACTTTAAGGCTGCGCATATAAATACTTGATGTCCTTCCAATTGGACAGTTTAGGCCATACGGTCACCTTACTATAGAACACGACCGCACTCTGTCCAGAACAAAATGTTTCAAAATCCTATGAGTACCTTTACTCGAGAAAAAACTTAACTTTCTCCTGCTTGACTCTAGGCGTTGGCGGTGTCTTTTTTTTTTGGGCAATTTTTCGCAAGTGCTAATATCGTTGACCCATCGGAAAAGAAGATCTCAGCCACTTTGTTTTGTTTCTTTAAAAAAAAAATTATTTTGAAAAAAAATAAGGTCCATATCTTTTTTTTCGAAATTTTTTGAACCCCCCCCCCCCAATGCGACTAACCTTGCTAACCATTACTAACCATAAGAAGAAAGTTGAAAAATTTATAATTTGTAGCAATTTGAACAAAAAATAGTAAAGTTAGCTAACGCGCTAACCAAGCCTAATCCTAACCTTACAACCATCAATACAGTTACTTGATACTTTAATAACCTAACTAACCCATCTGATTTTACAACCCATTTTGTTGAATAACCTTTCTTCTGTCTAAAACCTCTTGTTTAGTTTTTTTTTCCTGCTATCCCCCCCCCCCCCTCACCCGGGTAGCCCCAAAAAGTAGCATATTGAAAGTGTCCTTTTCCATTTTTTCCTGGAATGATTCCATTCGGGTGCAGCCTGCCACCCGGTTCTTTCTCTAATAAATAAAAAGTAGAGTTTCAGAGAAAGTAATATAGAGGAGAAATTCCTTGACTTTCTCCGCGCCACGCGCATAACCTCACGAAACGTCCTCTATTTTCCAATGACCAAAAATCCTTTCCTTCTACAAATTCCCTCTTCTGACTGAGATACTAGCGTAGTAGAAAAGGAACGCAAGGCGCAGACAAGCCCTTCTGGAATTTCACGTCTTGTCGCAGTGCTCTGGCCTTGTCAATAGAATCTCAACACGGAACCAAAAAAAAACTTGCAAAACTCTTTGGCTTTGGCACAGAGGAATGCGAAAAATAACAAAAAAAAAAGGACAAGACAAAAAATCGTCACGAAAAATTAGCATTGTGGACATTCTCCCCAAAAAATGACAATTTGAATCAACTACTATGACAAGAAAAAAAGTGTTCAAAGAGAAAACATGTGTTTTCCCCCAATCAAAAAAAAAATTTTTACAAATGATGAGAACAAAGGAAAACAAATTGTCATTATTCGATACAACGCGTAATTACACTTATTTAAATGAACTATTACTTTTTTCTGGTTCTAAAAATTCTTTTAACAAAATTTAAAATAAAAATAAAAATAATTAAATTTTTTTAAAAACAATCAAAACAATTTTGAAAATTAATAAATATAGAGGCATTTTTTTTTTGATATTATTGATTTTTTTGTAATAATTTCCCAGAAAAGTCAAAAAACTTCCGTGACGCATTGAGATTCATGTGACAGAAAACAGAAAAAGATTGACACGAAACAGCACGGCCCAGTTAGTTATAAAATTTGCAAAAAAAAAAAGAAAAAGTGAATTCCCTCCCTAATTTCTGCAACCTACTAAATATACGCTTTTTTTTTGCAAATTTTCTCCCCCCAAAAATTGAAATGGAATTGTTACAATTTTTTGTTTTTTTTTTCTTTTTCTCTTAACCAAAAAAATTTTACAAGTTGTTACAAGTTCATGTTTTTTTTTCATGTTTAGAGCGAAATGTAAATATAAAGACCATAATTAATTAACGGCAGGAAGAATTCAAGTTTTTTACGCTTAAACGCTTGTTCTCTCATCATTAATTAATTTGTTACACGAAGCAGCTTCTTTGTAACGCAGAGCATTTTGTTAAAAGGATGAAGATAAAAGGAGGAAAAAGGACATAATTTAGTAAAAATTAAATACAACAAAGAAGTTAATCACAATTAAGTAAAATTTTTTTTTAGGAAAGTTTAAAACATCTCAATATAAAATTGTGGTGAGAGGTTTTTCGTTGTTGCGAGTTTAATAATGAGTTGACCTCTTAGACGGGTGGAAGAGGTCAACAAACTTTTGTTACGGCGTGTTGTTCTTTTGGAGGGCAGAAGAAAGGACGAGGATAAAGGAGGGCAGCAAGTATTAGCAAGGTGTGTTGACCAATTTGCAAATTCAAGAAGAAGAAAAAAAACTTAACAACAATTTTGACTCATTCTCATAAAAAACTTCATAATTTTAAATTCTACAGGACAAAAACCTAAGAAAGGTCAAATACATTTAAAGGGTTCTTACTTCAAAATAATCAAAATTCAAGGCACAAAGCGTAGTTTTAGCCAGCTAAACTCACAGCCGTAGCCAAATAGAAAAACTTGGGATTTTTTTCCACATCGCTGCTCTCTTTTTTTTTTAAAGTCTTGCACTTTTTTTTTCAAAAACATGGAGGGGGGGGGGAGAGAAGGGACGAGGTGGGATTGGCAAAATGTAACAATTTTTAATAGTGGTTAGAAGATGAGCAGCGATTTTTTAAGGAGGGCAGCGTGTTTTTTTTTAAAGAATCAGACTCGCACTACGAAAAAACATCGGGATACTTTTTCAATGTGACTAAAAGGATTTTGTGTGATAATAACGTTATAGTCTTCACAAACTTTGACTCCCTTTGGGGGGGAGCAGGGGGCGGGGAGGGTAATCATAAAATTGAGAACAATATTTTTTGTTTAGAAGAGGTGGTGGTTGGTGATGATGGTGGGTGGTGGGTTCTTTGGTGACTTGGTGGTTTAAGGTGATTAGAAACTGCAGACTTTTTCCATTCTTGACTTTTGTTGTTGTGTTGTAATGTGATGAAATTGATTTTAATTGGTGAACATTCAAGTTTACGGATGAGAAGGATTGGTCATCTGAGTGGGTCACACAGGCTTTATTTCGGCTTCCACGAAAGATCTCCAATACCATGAAATTTCTTCTTCAACGAGGACCCATCCGCCCAACCAGAATTCAAGTACTCATCATCATCATCTTCCGCCTCCGCTAGTTTCTGCATCAAAGAATTAATTGTTAATTAAAAATAATTTTATTTTCTAATTTTTGAAGCAAAGCGCAATTCCAAGCAATAAAGCCCAGCAGTAGTTTGATACTTATGCCAGTGACACTACAATCAATCAAATTGCTAAATTTCTTTTTGCAACCTTGCAAAATAAAGAAAGACTTTCTCATGAGCATAAATAATCTCTTCATAATAAGCCTAACATCTTCGCTAATTAAAACTATTCCAAAAAAAACCCGTCGTTCTAATTACAAACACAACAAGCGACTTTCACCCAGAGTGAAGAGGGAGGTTAAATTGAAAACTAAAGATTCCAATTAACCCTCCTCAGGGTGGTGCCATCATTCACCACCAAAAACCCGGGTATGACACTGTGACATAGTGGAAAGCAGCGGGCAGTGACTTCGCTGAGGGGGGAGGTGGGGGGCACTTAAAAAAACCTACCATCCTTAGGCGTTTTTGACGTTTCACTTTCCTTCTCCAGGCAATTGGTATTAGGCCTAAAGAACCCAAATCAAATTAAAAGCTTCATAACCCATAACTGGGGTTTTAAAACAAAACGTTTCGGAAAGACTAAACATTTTTTTTTCGTATTAAACAAGTTAGTAAGTTACTTATGAATAACTTTACTTTCTCTTTGAAATTTCATTTGTTGGAAAGGAGGAACTAATCGTCGGAGGTAAATCGGTTTCATTTGTTTCCAGAAATCTCTNAAAACGTCTCGAAAAGACTAAACATTTTTTTTCTTCGTAATAAACAAGTTTAGTAAGTTACTTATGAATAACTTTACTTTCTCTTTGAAATTTCATTTGTTGGAAAGGAGGAACTAATCGTCGGAGGTAAATCGGTTTCATTTGTTTCCAGAAATCTCTCCCCTGTCAAATCACAAGGGATGTAGGACAGGGATGTCTCGTCATTTACACAGCGCGATTCCACCACCACCATTCTACCAAAGAAAAAAAAACCAGAAAAACATAACAAGGTGTTAATTACATTAAAAAGCACTAACTTAGTAAGTAACAAACCACAAAAAGCAAATATAGGTAGTCAGGCCACTAAAAGTCACGAGAACGATCTAAAAAAAAACTCTCCAAAGTGTATCAACACCAAACTAAGTCAAAAGTAGAGCAGATTTACACAAAACATCAAGGCATGCAAGAAACAAGAGAGAAAAAAACGCTTAAGCGTATAAAATTTAAGGGGCGGAGCAGGAAAAGTGACGGGACGTGTGTGATTACCAAGTGCGAGGGAGTGGTTTGGTTTGGTCCCAGGACTTCCCTCAGCTGCGACTCAAAAAAAATTGAGTCAAAGCGAAAAGGAAGAAGGCTCTGCTGGAGGCGAACGTTTTTTTTATTTTTTTTTAAAAGTCCACGCGTTTGAACAAGAAGTGTGTGGGTTTTCACATTATTGAGTCACAAGCGCCTGATTTTCTCTACCAAATCATCATCCTTCACTTAAATTTTCGTGAGCCCTTAAAAATCCGTTTCATCGAAGCCCCCGAGGAGAGTTTGCTCCCCCCTAAAAAAATAAAACATGAAAACACTCTCATCTTTTAAAACAAAATACTCAATGTCAAGTGAGACGAAGCAATGTGTAGGTGAAAATGCCTCGATTCAGTGTTCGTTAAAAACCAAGCAAAAGCAACACAATTCGTACTAAATAGAAGTCGTGTTTCTTCAAACTCATACACTACTTAAATTCTTCCTAATTCAACTTAAATGATTCTCAATACTTTCAAAAAAAGAAAAGAAAAATGTTCCCGAGTAACAAAAATTATGAAAAGCCATGAGAAGTAATATGATACTTAAGGAGAAAGGCGTGAAAAGAAAACGAAATGTTCCAAAAGTCAATCCTTGTCTCAATTAACTGCTCCTTTTGAAGGGAAAGCGAACTTTCCCTGAAAGTAACATGATCCCGCCCGTGTCTCTTTGATCAAATTAATCTGAGATTCCAACTACTTCAGTAGTAAATCTCTATTGAGCAAAAATATAAAAAAAAAAAAGAAAAGAGATGACTTTTCCAATAACCGGGTATAAACCGAAAAAAAAAGAAAGCTTAAAACCTAGCATCGAAAAACTAGTAAATGTTAAATACATTCCGAAAGTGTGTGAGTGTGTCAAAGTGTACTAAGATTCCCTGGAAAATAAGTTAAATTTTCATAGCCCTCAATCCGATAGTATCTGAAAGGGTTTTAATTAACATTTGATTAATTCAGTTAATTAAAACCATGTTTTTAGTTAAAATGTTTAGAAGATAAGTTACCCCTTATTCTTAACAGGAGGGTTAGTTGGTCCATTCCGCTCGGGGGCTCTGTTATTCCTGATTGTATTTTCGTCACCTGTGTTTCTAGTAATAATAGGGGTCAGGTCATTCATCTCCATTGGTGGGTGGGGCCTTGAATTCGGGAGTAATTTTTCAGTAAGGGCGTTGAGCGTCCGAGACGATGACTTTCGCAGTGCTCTCGCCTTCTCGTCTAGTGTCGAGAGCGAAAGTGAAGTCTGTTGTGGTTCTGGAGTGGGACTCGGTCCATTGTTATTTGTCGTAGTATTGACAAGGGGTCGCCGGGAATTACTGGCAGTTGAGCTTGTATTGTAAATTTTAAAATAAGCAAAGACAAGATAGATGACAGAGACAATAAAACAAGGTATTGGTATGGCCATAGATAGGGATAATTCTAGAATCACTTTGTTCATATTAAAGGAAGTTACAACGAGCCATGGTTTGACTTTGGAGTAGTAACAGGGAAAATTCCTGCCCTCCTGAGCATATTTCGAAAGGAAGATGGCACAGTTGACAGATGGTGGGTAGCCGCAACCTTTAACATTTGGAAAGAGGTGACCTGTGGGCCAGTCTTTATTCCTAACTGGTGACATGGTTGAGCTTGTCACTCGTGTAACCTCTTCCATACTTTTATGTTTTTTCTTCCTATGTGAGTAAGAAGGCTCACTACCATCACCATGGTTATAGTTGTAATAAGTCGGATTATTCGGTGAACTGTGATGTTGCTTCTGCTTGAGGCTCATGTGTATCGGCTGTGGTGTTGGAGGGGAATCAGTTAACATTCCAGCTGGTTTGTAGCTAACAATAATCTGAGTGCAGTTGTAGATTTCTTTAGTACACCCTTGTAAAAAACAAAACAATGAAAATTGGTTAATTTCGAGTATAATTGTGTGCATACTTGTTAGTTTTAGTAACTACTAATTCCTGTGTTACTTGTCAAGTACCTTCTCTACAGGAAGTCCAACCATCTTTGTTGCACGAACTTCCAAAAACATGTAGAATACGCTCAGTTCGGCACTGTGCCGGGTCTGGGTCAAACTCATTAAAGATTGTGGTGAAGGCCGGGTCAATAACAAAAGGCACGAGGAAGAGGAATAAGAAGAGGCTGAAAACGGCCAAAAGGATGAAAAAGGCCGTTGTGTAAAAGAGACACTTTTCACGGAGTGTCGGTGGGATAATAGGTGGAGGATCTGGTGGCTTTGCCTCCTCCTCCTCCACGGTTTCCTCGACTCCGCCCAAAGTCCCACCCAAACCAGTCGTGGAACTAATGACGACACTTCCATAATTACACTCAGCCTCATCCAATTCAATCGTTTCATTATCCACCCCCGTAAATTGTAGTTCGAGCTCAAGTTTTGACCCACCCGAATCGGAAGAGCTCGGTGTCTCCGCCTCCTCAATCTCGGCATGATGAGATGAACTGAGGGGGGCGGACGGCGGTTGAGGGAGGAGGGTTTTAGGAAGACCGAATGCCCCACTGCTCCCGCCAATTGCGGGTAACAGTCCAGGCCCACTACTGTCGTGATTGTTGGTCCGTGGAGTTTCTTTGCCTGACGGAGTAGCGGTGAGGAGTAGAGCTGTTGATCCCAGTCTCTCCTCCTCCTCACCCGGCATATTCGTTCAGAGCCACGTCCCAGGGACCATTCCTTGGCGGGGGTCTCCTCCAGACTCTCGCCTTATCCCCAATGACCCATTGGACAATGACCCGTATCTTGACACAAAGTGTCCAATCAATCCCATCACACACCACCTTCAAATTAAAACAATTCCTTCACATTTCGCTCTTTCTTTACAAACAGGACTTAAAACTTTGTAACAACACATTCACCAAATAAATTCAAACCACTTCATCTTAACAACAAATTGAAATAACTTGAAGTTAATTTGAATTAACCAACACTTTTCACTCAACCAATCCCAACCAAGTTTTAAGAACTGTGTAGTAGTAAGCAGGGCACAAGGGAGTTTGAGGGGAAACAAGGGGAAGAACCGCACCCACTGCTGTATCCACTTTCTTATCGTCTCTTGTCACTTGTCACTTTGTCCTTGTCCCTTTTCCTACCCCATGCCCAATCCTAGGATACTTAAAATTATATCTCTTGGACATGGAGGTCGGGACATGGGCCACGGATACTTCGCCATTTTGGGATTGCAGTGAGTGAGTGAAGGTAGAAATTTGGAGTGCGGTGGTATGAACTGGATGCACCACTTCTTCGATTCGAGCATGTACATGTTCTACCACACTTACACTACCATAGCACCACCCTATAACCTTTCGTCGTCGTACACTTTCTTCATTTTACTGCTTTCACTACGGACAAACTCCCTTGGATACACAACGCTACAGCAAAAACTTCCCAGTCGCCACTTTACCGTAAGTTAAGGCTGGAAGGCCCATCTCGATCCAATTCACTCAACTACCGAAACTCAGTGCCCATTGATCCGACAGCGATTCCGACTCAACCCGAACTTTCTTTCCGAACTCTCTTCTTCCAGAATTATAACCAAAACTTTCTAACACATACTCCTTCAAGGCTTTTCTTACCCCCAAAAAAAAGTTAGCCACTGCTCCAGGACAGAAAAGTAGGAGGGCGAGCTCTACAAAAAAAACTTCTGAATTTGACATTGGCAGTATCCACTCTGGCTGAATGGGGCTCTTAATTTATTCACCTCTCTCTCACTTCCTCTCCAGACACACACACCCACAATTACACGCAATACTCCAGTCTGCATTGCGGAGGAAGAGGCGGATCGAGTAAGATCCGACCTTAAGCAATCTTCTGACCTCATGGTCCACCCAACCTTAAATGAAATTTGACCTTCACAGGGCCTACTATCTAGACTACAGCACTTGTCTTTTTTTTTATATTATCCTTAGGCCTTTTCCCGGAATCTCTATTGCTTTCTCTCGAAAATTAACCAATAGTACCAAATTTAGCGCATTATAACCCGCGGCCTACAAATAATTAAGTCAAACCTATCAAAAACCAACAGAAATTTTTTGCCTAATAAAACATACCTTTTAACATAAACTTATCCAGATCACAACCGCACCCAAAATGCTCAAACAACCTAACCCGGATGGTTAAAACATCTCTATTTCAACAAAATTAACCAAAGACCATTGTTTACCAAATAAATAAACTATGCCTTTAATTAAAAATTTGTAATCCATAACTTTTTACCAGATTCTAATACAATTTACACAAAATGACTCATCTTTTTTTATCAACTAAAAGTAATGCTCTAGTAATCTAGCTATCCAAGCGGAGAAACTTTCACAATTTTATCTTCTTCAAAATCTTTGTACATCATAAGAAAAAAAAAGTATCTCATTTTATCCTTGATCAACACGATATTCTTTCAATAAAAAAGAAAATGTTAGATCTAAAGTATAGTTATCACGTTTCAAAATGACCCTTATAGACTTGAACACAGAACATAGTGTTACATTATCTTCTGTAAATAACATCATCACCCACTTTTAATGAAATGTCATTGGAATGGGGTCGGTCCGCCTGTCTCATTCGTCGTGGGAGTGGTTGCGGGATTATCCATGACACGAAAAAGTTTGAACAAGCTCTATATATTTCGTTAAAAAAAAGGTGTCCCATCCAAGAAACAACGGGGTATCATGCAACAATTTCAAATAAGGAGGTCGAATGCTTTCACTCTTTTCTTCAAAGTTGACGACATTACTAACTCCATCTCTTAACTTTTCCCAACATAAAATTCTTCTAGTTAGAAAAAAATACTCTAAAAGAAAAGTCAGTAGGAGAGTTTTGCCTTTCCACTGGGGCAGTCGAGTAAATCCATCCCAATGCCCTAGTCTTCGTTCCCAATTCCCAAAATTAACCCCCCAATTTAACACAGTTGACCTCTTACTACAGTAACCTTTCAGGACAACAACATTAAGTTCTTTGTGTTCCAGAAACAAGACTAGTAGATACTTTATCAAAAACGAAATTACTGGAACATTTTATCAAGGTAAGAATAATTCTTTTCCATAATCATTAATCGGTTCGACATGGAATCGAGTTAAAAGTGTTCGATTTACCGGTTTACCATTTTTCATTCCTTCAAAACGAATTTGGTGTCAAGTTTTAGAAATTGACCTTTTCCACAAAATTTTTTGGCTAAAAATGGTATCTTTAGAATTTGGGAAATTGTTGGGGATTCGGATTTTATCGGATTAAAACCGAGTCGAAGGAGAAAGTGGTACGACTCATGCTTTCTTCCGAAACTTTTTCATTGATCCCGTTTTTCTTCACAAACCTATCGAACCTCCCTTCCAAGAATTCCGCACTCAGGTTAATACTCGGGGGCTAGTAGTACAACGCCCATTCTTACAACTTATCAAAATTCGTCATTCTTAATTTAATACAACTACAAATTAGACAAAAGTCTTTTAAAATCATTATCCCCAAAGCAAAAACAATTATCATCAACGGCAACTCACCGTATCCAGTACGAGCACTGCAACATCAACATATCCAACCTTATCAACACAGTCTGCTTGTTTGCGGTAGTGGACTTTCCCCTCTGCAGAAAAGTGAAAGTGGACTTTCGCTCCTGCGTCCTTTCGTGACCTCCATTTAAAAAAAAATCAATTTTCTCTCCACGAACGCGAGAAGACTTACAAGAATTTTGCCATTCCTTTTGATTCGAAATTATTTATCTTTTCAAAAAAAATCGAAATCAAAGCAAAACGACTGCAACATCGCGCCATTTTTTTTGAAAACTACAAAACCTAACCGATAAAACCGTGGGACAAGATGAACACACCATTCGAAAAACGTATTTGCTTCACCGTTTGTATCTGTCAAATGACTGCAGTACTCAGCTGTGTCTCCGTTATTTACCTTACCGTAGCCATTTACAAACCAGCTTACATCAGTCTTACTTCTGGATTTCTGGAAGAACCAGTTATGTGTACCACCATTGCCAATACGACTCCTGCCAATTGCGAGTTGCCACACGGACCTGGCGACAATGAAAAATGGAAAGGCTGGAACTCATGTTCCGAATGGTGTCTCTCCAAGTCAAGTGGTAACTGTCCACGCATAATGGTCGATGTTCGACATAACGGTACTGAAATACAACTCGAAGGATGTGAATCAATTTCATCAACACTCTGTTCTGGTATCGATCCTCATAAGAAACCACGTATTTGTGTCCGACAAGAATGTCACGGTATGGATGGACTTTACGATTGTACAACACCTGTCGTTAATCCTGGTACTTCGTCAGATCAAATTCAAAATTTTGGAGCCAAATGTATCGAAATGACATCTATTTTGGAATGTAATGTTACCAACGTCGATGATATCAGTAGTTGCGAAACTAAACTCGGTTGTCTCAGTCTCAATGGAACTTATCAATGTAAAGTAGGACGATGTGAGCGACTTCGTCAACCTTACAACTGTGAGCGTCGATGTGTTGGAATTGCTACCGGTAACAAAACTATTATTGTTCGTGAAGGTGATCGTAT
>JABASK010000917.1:0-11340 GCA_019776465.1 Rambutanura hunanensis | reverse complement strand
AAATTTGCAAAAAAAATTGTTGTGACGAAAAACCGTGCTTACCGGCGTGAGACAAAAGTAAAGTCCTGCCAAAATTAGGCCTTTATGATCACGACGCAGAATGCTAAAAACAAGAAAATTATAGATGATGGTGATACACCAAGGTTACTCTGGAGGGGGGGGGGGGGTTAACTTCAGTTAGCTAAACTAACTAACCCTATCGAAGTTAGCATTTTTCATGATTCAAATCCTTAAACTTAACTAAAATTTTTACCTTTTGAATTCATAAACCAAATTTCGGCGTTCAGCTACGTCCACGGCGGACTTAAAGTGACGTCCACAAAAAATGAGACTCTTGTGAGCCTCGCGTCGTCCTTTCTTTGTTTCAGAGACAAACCAAGAAATGTAATTGGAGTTAAGCATCGTATACTCGTATTCCTTCTGCGCAGGTCCTTCTTCGCCTTGTACAAAGAGCCCTGTTGATACAAAGAACGAGGTCAATGACCCTGTTAGCAGTTTTAACCGATTTAATTATACCAGTATGAGGATAGAGCCCATCTTCCATAACCGTGACAGGTCGAGAAATGTGGTACCTATGTATCGTTTTCAAAGTTCAATTACTCTCTGCTATTGTTGAATAAATTTAGAAGAATATGCTAAGTTGAGCCCAAACTTACCCAGGATCTAGAATCATGAAACCATTTCGACCTCCTATACGGATACGAAGACAAGCTCAAAACGTGTTCCTTTTCTACAGTTTTCTGACACGGCGGTACATTCCCAATGTAACTCTCAGCCGTTTCAATTTCCTACAAGAAACAAATACATTTAAATATCTTTTGAATTTTAAAACTTTTAAATTTAATTTAAAAATTAATATTTTTTTTTGAAAACCTCTTCGCAGGAAACAACGTAAAACTTGTTGATAGCATCGTGTTTCTGGGGTAGAAAGGAATTTATGCGATGAATAAGTTCATAGTGCCAATCCGACACACGTGTAGTGACAAGGAGCAACGAGTGGTTTGTAGTGACGATAGAAGGTGTCAAGGGAATCCATCTTTGATTTTTTGAAAGCATGGTAAAATCTAATAACAAAAAAACAACGTTTTTTTTTTAAAAAAAAAACATTTTTGTTAAATTATTGTACAATCTTATTAAATTTATACCTAATGAAATTATCGACACTGTTGTACTTGTGCCCAGCCACGGTTTGCTGGGACAGAAACTCCACAAAGCCACTAAATTCTTCATATTTGATCACTTCAGGAAATTCCACAAGTTGTGGAGGTTGTGTCTCCCATATTGGATATGGAAGGGACGACTCCAACGGCCATAGGTCATCGTGTCGTCCATGATTGTTCTGGAAATTTTGGATTGTGATCATGAAGACTAGATCGGCTAACGGAGTGGACATCAGTGGGGGATGCTAGAACACTGGAGAATTGGAGCCGAGAATTCGTAACCAGAGGAGACAGGTCATTTTGCGTAGACGGAACGAGTCAGCTTTGGCCATTCGCAAGCCCAGCGTGCATTCCACGTTGCAGAATTAAATCCATTTTCAGTTTCTTCTTCACCAAACAATAAACCTTTTTCTTGTTCACGTATTTTCCACAAATCTAAAAAAAATTAAAGGGTAAAATACTAGAACTTCAAAAAAAACACTCCGCGCATGCGTATGCGCACAACTGCGCCGCGTATATGCCCACTTTTAGTCATATTTTCTAAAAGTTATCAGAATATAATATGAATTTTGTAAAGTTTTCAAGTTTTTTTCAAAAATAATTGTACTTGATTGAAACTTTTTAGTGTGTACCCATAAAACGCTTGAAAATTGTTTGTTCCGAGGAATCGATTGTGACGGTTGACGAAATTGGTTGGGACTTTTGGGTTATTGCTGATATCGTCAAACTTTTCACAGGATGTTGAGGATTTTTTTTAAGAATAGAACTGTGTAACTAGAAGTTGACTTAAAGGGGTCAAAGTTGAACCTGGACCAGGTTACAACTTGAAATTAATTTTAGGTTGATTTACAACACTTTGGTTTTAAAACGAAAGAAAACGTGTTCTCTAAATAGTTAATAACATTGACGATTTTAACTTGAACCGTATAACTTCCATGGTGACAAAAATTGAACTGAAAAGAAAAGGGAGGGAAATGTACAAGAAATTATCGTTGTCTAAAATACTTGGAAGTAAGAAGTCACACTGTACTTTTCCGTGAGGCGTTGACTGCGGTGCGGTTGTGGTTTGTGGTTACTGATTCAATACTAATCTCAAACTTTGGTTTCTCAAAAAAATACTTTGTATGGTAAAGTAAGAAAAAAGGCACGTTTCTAACACGAGCTTTGGAATTGAAGTGACGAAGACCTAGGATGTTTGTTCAAATATTTATAGACGAACCAAACGAACAACTCAAGACTATTAATAAACTAAAAACCCTTGGAATAACTCGCTTTTTTTATTTTTATAAAATAAATATTTTACTACCTAAAGTAACTGTATAGGATTGGTAATTTTAGAGAAAACAATAGGGGGTTTAACTACCTAGTGGTACAAAAGTAATTAAAAGTAGAACAATGCATTGTGTTTTTCTCATAATTTAATCTTCATGTCTTTAATAATTAATATCATTTTATGTTTTTTTAACCTACAAATTGCTTCTGTTTTTTTTTTACAAAACCTATCGCGTCAGAACACACGACATGAACTTAATAAAAAAAAAGTTGTGCATTGCATTCAAGTGTTTGCGAACATATTTAAAGCATCTTTAACCTTCGTCGCCGTGGTTACGCTTGTCAATTTAAACTATCTAATCTGTAGATTCTTATTAAATCTCTCCAATTTTAATGTAATTTGTAACTAAATCAAACCAATTAACGTCAGTGACGCAATAAAGTTAACGCTAAAAAATAAGTCCTTGAATAGACAACGTATGTAAAACTAATATAATTTTTTTTAAGTGTACATATCAACCTTTGGAAATAAAATTTTCAACTACGTTTTGTAACTGACATGAGAATTAAAATTCACGACGCAATTTCTTAGTCATTCATCAACCTTCCAGTACTTTTCCATATTTCATTTTAATTTGCAATTGTAAGCTTTTTTTTTTCAACCATGACCTGTCACGTGCTAGAGCATTTTACTATTTTAAGCAAAATTTAAGAAGCTTTTCTTTAGACTTTGGAAAAATTTTAAAAGCTGAGATTAGATTTATGTGTGGCAGGTTTAGATGATGACCTTAATATTTTTTTTAGTTTACAGGTCAGACTTAAATGAATGATGGATTGCGCCGCAAGGCCTTTCATTTGGTGAATGCTGAAATTAAGGTTAATACACAAAAAACCAGAAGGAAATTTGCCACGGAGCTTAAAATTTAAACGCATTTCGCAGTTGTTTCTAAAATTACGAAATTTCATGCTTGCTAAATAAACGATTCACGTTACGTAATTTGTGAAGACTCAAAAAATGTATTTCCGCATTACAGTTCATTCTTGTTACAAACAAAAAACGTGTGGGTTTTTACCATGATTAGGAATCCTGACCAACTTCTTCGATCTTTAGACTAAAATTAGATTTTCGAGACAGACGCTATGTTAATACATTATGCCACTACATCTACGTTTTAACAAATGTTATTTTAGACACAATAGACGCCCACACGTACCCATAAAATGTTGCCTTGCAAAAGTTATTGAAAAATCAACCGCTGTTGGTTTTTTCCAGAGCAGCGTAGTCACAGACGTCACAGAAAGTCCAAAGTTTTATTCTGTTCGTTCGATTTCTAAATCGAGTCGAGTGGCGTAACCTGTAAATTCAAAAGAAAATTGGGCATTGTCTACGAATTTAATGTTAAATTCAATTTTCCGTTTGCTTTGCGTTTATTTTTGCATAATAACATGAAATTGAACCTTAATGTAAAAAAGAAACTTATGCTAACTTTCAATTTTTGCATTTATTTTTACATCGAACTTTATTGATAAGAAAGTGCAGTGAGGCTTTTTTTGGAGAGGGTTATTGACCTCGTAATGCTCAGCGAACTTGTTAATTTTATTAGGAAAATTTTCAAACTTTCAAACTGTTTATTAAACTCAATTTAATGCATATGGGTTTACACTCTGAACAAAACATATTACGAAAATGGGTTGGAAAAAGTTGACAATCCAGAATACAGAAATTGGTAAATTGTTAAAATTCAAAAATAAATCATTTTACTTTTTTTTAAAAAAAAAAAAGAACTTATTTTTGTTACGTCTTTATAGAAAAGTAGAGATGTACATGAAAACTTGATCGTGTAACAAATTCTTAAAATTCAAGTTTCCTTTAATTAATTCATTTAATTATCAACAATAAACAAGTAGAGTGTCTGACCTCGGCTCTCACACTGAATGAGTTGAATTAAATTGGAAGTTGATAAAAGCATTAAATATTATATATAACTACGTAATAATTACAAGCGTAACCTTTAACCTCGGACAAATTTAGCTTCTTGGCACGATTACCACAAACACAAGGCAGAATAAGTCACTTAACAATTTTATCACTCTTCTAAACCGATGCTTGATTCAATAGCGAACGTTTAAAAGTTTGAACTACACTTTGTAATTGACCCTCTATCAGTTCAATATCCACCAAGGTTAAACTTTTAAAGTTACTAGTTCTCTTAATTGATTTCAGTACTTGCAACATTGTCTCACTTAAAACTATAAAGCTAAAAGTTGCACATTTATACACTCTTCCGTAAAAACTGCACAAAAACTTGTTACTTTCGTCACTATTTTGCAAAATTACGTTATCGTTGTCGTTGTCGTCTACCAGATGTTGCGGAATATTTTATGAGTAACCTTCAAGAATTGACTTTGCACCGTCGAAGTTTCTGGAAATGGTGATGTCGTCGGCTTTAGTGAAATTTTTTGACCGTACAAGTATAGGGGAAAAGTTGAATGAGTCGAAGTTACCCGAGCTACCGAGAAATTTCAGGGTAAACCGGGTTGTATTCTACTACCCGGCATGTCGTCATAACCAGAAGAGATGCATGAGTCATGAAGGGATATGATTCCGGGTATTTTTCGGGGTGTAACGAGTCGAGATGATAATCTCCCTTCCGGTGGGGGAAAGTGACTTCCTCTTCTGCAACAAGAGAGAAAGCAGGAAATGCGGAAAAAGGTTGGAACCCGCCTGTAAGGAGATTGTAATGAAAAACTCCCGGGAGGTTCCAAGTTTGAGCGATTTTACCCATCTCTCCGAAAATCAATTTTTTCCCTGACTTGGAATTTTGTTCCAATAGATCCTTTTAGACGGAACGAAGGGAAAGCCCATTTTCTAAGGGAAAAAAATATCGGAAGTGACAAAGATACCCTGCTGTTACAACTTCTACCCGATTTCGGGAGCAGCAGCGCTGTTTTCAGCCTTAAAAAAAATTAGCTAAAAAAAGCATGATAAAAAACGTCTCGTCGAAATCAAGAGACGAAGTTTTGGCCCGTTCTCTTGAGAATCTTCCAAAAGTTGGGACAGTTTCGTACCAAATATTCATCATGACAACTAATTTGAGTCAATTTACCTCGATAGAATTAATGAATAAGCATTTCTTCAATCTAATTCCCATAGCAACGGGTCTAATGTCATAACTAACATTACCCGGGCGCGGGAGAAAAGGAAACAAATGCTCGAGCGAAAAATTCTCTTTGAAAAGGTCATTCACCTTTCAGGTCTTAACCAGAGTAGTCGCAAACGATACGGATGTCCGTGCACCAATTTTTGAAAATGAACTTTTACCTTTTCTCTATCGTTTTTTTCTTGTTTACTGGCACTATTTGTCCTGCGCAGGGTCAGGCAGAAACACTAGGATTACTAAGAGATGAGCAATGCAGATTTGGAATCTCTGGCCATGACGAGAAAATTCGTCAAGGTTTCGTAGTCGTGGAATGTGATCCATCAAAATTTCTGACGTGTGACACTGCCGAATCTGGACTTTGCATCTGTGCCAATTCTGCGGATCCACATGACCAGTCAAAATGCTTAGCTAATCCAGCTACACAAAATTATGGACAACCATGTCACTACAATCTGAGTAAGGCAAAACCTGAAGTTTCTTATCACAGAATGATGAAAGACTTTTATTGATTTAAATTTAAAATAACTATGATTTTTTTTTCATATTTTTAAAATTGAAGGTGACACATTTTGATCACCGGTCAATTCGATTTAAGGTCAATGACTTCAATCGAGCATTTGATACAACTCTATAAATATTCACTTTTGTTGGGATTTCATATTTCACTTTTGTGGTAGAGGTCATTGACCTCTACTTTATGCGTAGGTTTAAGAAAGAAAGCTTTCTATAAAAGACGTTAATATTCATTTAATCAAAAACACGTATTTTTCAAAATAAGCTTTAATTTCTTTTCAGTTTGCAAACACGAACCTTACCTAGAGTGCCCTCATGAAGACGAAGAGACTGATACATGCGGATGTAGTAAAGATTATCCAGTATATGAAAGTTCAACAGGAACGTGTCGTAAAGGAACTAATGGTGACGATTGCGTCGCAAAGGAAGGGAAAGCACGTAAGTTTTTTTTTAAAGCCGACATTCCTTCCCCTAAAAAGTCAACATAATCTTATAGCTAAAAGGTTCTAACGCTTCCTAGCTTTTTAGTAGGAGTCTTTATTGGTGAAAACTTATGTAGTCATGACCTCCATCATTGACCTCTACGTTTACCAATTTTAGCTTGTGAAACCTCGATCGGGCTGACTTGCGAGAAAGGCAAATGTGAATGCAGTCACAAGAAAACTTGGCAACCAGCACCCGATAATAAATGTAAAGGAGTTTCGTTTGAAGGAGCTTGTGCTGTTACTCAGGGTAAGGTTATTCCAATTTGCCTTAAATTTAAATTAACGTGAATGTTCAAGTATTTCGCACATTTTGTCAGAATGTGAGCTCGGACTCGAATGCATTGAGAGTAAATGTGGCTGTAATCATATGAAGATTTGGGATGCGACTGTGTCAGCTTGTATTAGCAAGCCAAATGTTACTACTACGCACTGTGATTCTTCGGATACTTCTAAAAGTGGCGAGTACTAGCTATGAGTTTACTAAGATTTTGATTTTAGATGATTTTGATTATTGTAAAAATTTAATGGTCTACTAGTGTGCGACCACCCTAGTATTGCTTGTTTGGAAAACCTTTGCTCGTGCCCAGACGGGTCGGATTTCAACGCGGGTCGCACAGAATGCGTAGCTAAGGTTCAAGTGTCACTCGGTGGCAAGTGCACAAAAGACAGTAAGTTGGCATTAAGAAATCCGTTCGAATGAATTAGTCCTAATAAATCAAATAATTTTGAATTGTTTGATGATGCAGTCGATTGTCTTACGGTTCACGGTTTAATTTGCAAAGATAACAAGTGTAGCTGCGCAGACCAGCATACCTGGTACACCGGCAAATGCACGGCCAATGCTTTACTGATCAAATGCGTACCAGGAGAATTACGTAAGTTTTTCTGACTTGGAACGTTATCCATTTTTTTCAACAAAAAAAACAACAATGTCATTTGTTCCGGAACATTTCAGCAAGCAAATGCGACGACAGTTTCAATCAAAACTTAGAATGTGACGAAACTGAACATGTTTGCAAGTGTGGCAAGGACACGATTTGGGAAGATTGGGCCAAAGCGTGTAAACTAAAAGGTGGACAGAGCTGTGTGGATCAAAAGGGTAAACCTACCCATGACCTTTGTGCGAGTCAACATTGTATCGAAACTGGTGAAGAAGGTACAGTAGGAACCTGTACGTCGTCTGATGACTCAGGTTCAGGAGTTGGACAAATTTGGTCTTCTGAAAAAACAATTGGGTCTATCACCGATTTGTACCTACATCCATGCAATCTTGCGCTCGGTATAAACCAAAAGAAAAGTTTTTGTTGGTTAACCTGGCCATTAATTGTTAACTTTTGACTTTTAGGAAACGCACCGTGCAATCCAACAAACCCAGGCTTCAAGGTGGAGAAGGGACTGCAATGTGTAAAGGAAGCAACACCCGGGCAAGGACATTGCGACTGCGGTGTAGCTTTCTCTTACTCACAAGGCTATTGCATTAAAACCGATGTTACTTACGGTGGTAAATGTAGTCGCTGTAAGTGACCTTTGACTCTCCTTATTTTTAGCTCGTACTACTCAAAACGGTTTACTTTTTTATTTTTAGATCCTGACGGTAGTACAGACTCTTGTGAAGCACCAGAAACGTCTTCCCTTACTTGTAAAGCTCAAGAGGATGGAAGTTTTGAATGCGAATGTCTTCCAAAACTTGTCAGTACTGGAAGTGGTCGTGCCATGACAGAATTAGTTTGGGAAGTAGAGGCTGGAGCTTGTCTTTTAAAACCAGCAGGTGATGACTGCAAGGAAGGGTATGAATGCACATCTGGAAAATGTGAGAACGGAAAATGCAAGGCAGTGGAAGTTTTGCCAGGCAAGACAAAGAAGACGGGCGCGGGCGGTGGAATTCGAAACGAAGCGTTGTCCATTCTTGGACTTCTTGCCATCGTAAATCTCCTTACTTTACTTAATTAAACCTACAAATACAAAATAACGCAAAAAACGAAAACAAAATTTCTTTTACTGTACGCAATAAAATTAAAATTGAGAATGAAAACGACCAAAATTATTTTTATTGGCATTGTCCATTGCAAAACTGTAGCTAAAGTCATTTGCTCCAATTGCTTTTTCACTTTAAACTCAATTTTTCGAAGATGATTTTCCGGTCAAGTCAAAACTTTTGACCCTAGAGTGAATTTTAGCCGTTTTGTGTTAAGAAGGGTTATCATGTGGAAGAATCTGACAAGAAAAATCTGCGAAAACCTACCGCAATTAAGATGTATTGAATGACACCGCAAAAAGTCCTTTACCTAAAATTCAACTAATTACCCACTACGTACTTAAGATGCATGCCAATGAAAACCTAAGATACAGACGAAGCAGGTCATTTCCTAAGCAGCATTTCCTAAGCAGTTAATTTCATAAGCATACAACCTTGTAAGCATACAATTTCGTAAGCAGTCATTTTCTAAACAGGTAAAATTCATAAGCGTGTAATTTCCTAAGAAGTAAATTCATAACAAATTCATACTCAGGCCCGGATAGTGTAAGGTTTATGATTCCGCTTGTAACTATCCTGTGGTTACTTAATTACCTGTAGGTTTTTTCCAGTGTACCCGCCCTATTATAACCTTTAATGTAAAAACAACGCAATAACAATGCAAAGGAGCGGCGGTAAACTAAACCTACACCTTTGAGCGAGGCCAAAAGCATAGTCCAAAGCTATAGGTTTAGGTAACCAGAGCGACCATTAGGTTCAAATTGTTAGCATTTTAAAGGTTTATTGTTAGGTTTTAATTAGAGCTAGGTTAGGCTAAGTTTAAATTGTTAAAAATTAGGTTAAGTTAGCTTAGTTACCTAAGCGTACAACTAATTATACGCTTAGGTTTTGCCTGCTTATGAAATTGTACGCTTAGGTTTTGCCTGCTTATGAAATTTTTACCTAAGCGTACAACTAATTATACGCTTAGGTTTTGCTTGCTTATGAAATTGTACGCTTAGGTTTTGCCTGCTTATGAAATTGTATGCTTACGAAATTGCATGCTTATAAAATTGACTGCTTATGAAATTGACTGCTTAGGAATTGACTGCTTTAGGAAATGACATGGAACCAATACAGAGAGTAAAGTTTGGTGGATTTGAATTATTTACTCATTATTTGTTTAGTCAGTGTGTAAACTAAATGCCAGCAAGCTTATAATATCAACGTTTGGTTAACTTAACCGAAATAGATTTTAGAAAACTAGAGAAGCCTACAAGTAAGAAAGGACAGTTGATTATCCTTGCAGTATCAGAAATTTTACAAGTGGTTCTCTTACGCCCTAATTTTACTTCTATCAACCATCCGTGGTTGGTACAAAAATTTACCATGCATACATAGTAGTAAATTAACACATTAGCGAATAAATTATTCTACAGAAATAGATTAATTGGTGACGTTGTGTGATAGAAAGTGAAGTATTAACACAGTCCTTATGATTGGCTAAAATTACATACAAGTTGACAATTAAAATTGATATCCAACAATTAAAAACTAACCAACCACAATGGTTAGGAGGATCCTAACTAGACCAAAAGTGACCTTTACCTTGTTTATTGTTTTTCACTTTTTGCGCAATGGTTGACATTTTGGACAATACCACTTTCCTTTAGGGATGGACTGCAGCCCCATGCAACCAATATGAAACCACTCAATTGGACACTATCAAAAATAGAAAAACCGTAAGTCTTTTTTCTTAGCAAACGAACATAGGTAGTATAGAATTTTAGGGTTTACAAAATTCTTACCTCTGAGTTATCGCACGCAATCATCTGTAAAACAATTAATATAAAATAATTTTTATGACAATTTAAATCTAGGACATTTTACTAATATTTTAGGCTAAGTACCTGTCCGTATGAAACTTGGTGGCAAATACAATATGTAGGTTCGTTCGGGTCCACTGGCATATCCAGGCTAGCATCTTGTGAACTAGAAGTAGATGCTGCTTGCTCAGCCACCAACTGAATTTCGGATTTGTGCTTTTTACGAGCCGGACTGGCTGACCCACCTTTGGTTAACTTCTGTTCAGTTTCAACTTTGGATTTCTTAGAAACTTCCTTTTCCCGTTTACGACCTTCTACGCCAAAAAAATGTTATTTCACCGAAATGTTATTGTCATCTAAATCCAAATCAAATATTCCCCAGCACCATTACTTTTGCTCTTCTCGGTTGGAGAAGTTTCTGGAGTCGGTGAAGTAGGGCCTACTGCCGAAGTTCCATTCCTGATTTCACTTTCAAACCGTGCCAAATCTGAATCTAGTCTTCGTATATGTTTGTCAACTAATTCGTAAGTTTGAATAGCCAGCTGCACTTTATCATCTCCATACTCCTTGGCTTTGTTAAAGAGTTTCTGTAAATAAATTCAGTGCTTAAACGCAAGAAATCTAAGCTGTATATTGTTTAAAATTATAGGTAACCGTTATCTTCGTCTGAAGTTCCCGTTTCTTCTCAGCTGAAGATGTAGAGGCCGACCGCAAAAACTCATCGCCTAATCGATCGATATCTTGCATAATACCTTCAGCCCTAGAGTCCAGATCTCGCATAAGTTTAAAATTGCGTTGCAATTCCACTGGTAAACTTTCCAAACCTATGCAAAAAATTATTGAATGAGTAAAACGAAGTTTGGGATTCGATAGATTTAAGAAATAGATAAGGAGACTATTCCAGATTCAAACAGTGAAAAGAAAACATTCTTATGGTTAGAAGTTACTAACTACTATGTATGCCTTTCC
>JABASK010000916.1:0-11349 GCA_019776465.1 Rambutanura hunanensis | reverse complement strand
GCGAATTCATTCGACTTTTGGAATTGTCAAAAGCCGAGTCAAGTCCTAGACTTTCCCAGGCTTGCTCCTGGGCAAGCCTGAGAAAGTCTAAGTTAATGTTTTATTGTAATTTTCATCGATGCATCGTATCTTAACTAATTAATATACTCACTAACTAACATTACCTATCTAACCTAAGACTTTTGACCTTTTCCTTTTGTCCTTCCTCACTTCAAACCAATTTTGAAGTGATAATCCTGTCAGCGCCTTTAAGGTCAGTGCAGAGGTGACACGCTCTTATATTAACTATAATTAAGTGATCGTCATGTCAGTGAAAGGAATACATGGTCATACCTTCTAAATAAGATCAAGTGTTCGTCATATGTTAGAGTACGTGACAGTCCTGTCAGCGCCTTTAAGGTCAGTGCAGGGGTGACACGGTCTTACATTAACTATAACGTTAAGTAAACGTCATGTCAGTGAAGCGGAATACATGGTCTTACTTTAACTAACAGATCAAATGTTCGTCCTGTCAGCGTCTGTAAGGCCAGCGCAGCGGATACACGGCCTTACCTTTTCGGTTTCTGTAATAGAAGCATAGGCATGGTAGAACATACAAATAATTGGGTAAACAATATACAGTTCTAGAACAAATACCGTGATATAGGTCGTTCAGTTGTGCTACTAATCAGACTACTAAATAAGTGGAGACATATGTGACGGATATTTTGTATGTAAGGATGTCTTCCTGCGCTGACACTTCCGTTCACTGACAGATAAGCACCCCCTCGTCACTTGCCTGTGCTAATCTTCGTAGAAAAACAAGGGTACGGCCATGTGACCTCTGCGATGACCATAAAGGCAATGACAGATAGGTCACTTACGCAATTAACTTATTAAACTTAAAAGTAAACAAAAACCTTTCGAATGTTAACGTGTTCACGATGTTAAAGAAAAGAGATTTTGTTCGTCAAAGGAGGCGGGCTCGACTTAGGATAGGCTCAAGTATTGTGTAAAGTCTAAGACCGTCAAAGTCGAGTCTGCAATTCTCATTGAATTTTTGCTTGGGCTTGGCTTCGGACTCGACTTTGGCGGTCTTAGACTTTGGACTTGGAATTGCCTGTTTCTATTGAATCCCTCTCCAGTATTTACCTTTTATTAAACTTTAAAAAAAAATTCTTTTCAACAAATTTTTCAGTAAACTTTAATTTAAAAAAATTTTTTTTTTACTGTTTGAACTTTTGTGTTGTTTTTCAACTGTATAAAAGTCGAATTTGAAATGACCACATTTGAAACTTCGATGCTTATTTCACCAAAAGGAAGGAGAAAATCGGTGAAAGTTTCGAAATGTAAGGAAAATTTTCACTTTCGCGTTTTCCCTTTAAATTGTTTGCAAACTGTTTAACAATTTTTAAGACTTGGTATAAGCATTTACCTTAAAATTTGCATAAAAAATGCAGATATTGCTGTTTTTAATAATTAAAGTTTAATTGCTTACATTCCTCTAGATATTCACTAGTAAGAATTCAAACCAAACCTTAATTCAAAGGTGGTTAGGCGTAGCGGAATGTCAAATTTTGAAAATTCGAGTGAACGAATACAAACTTATCACTTTTGAAAATTTCACTACCTATGCGCCTATGTCATGTCACGTTTTGTCGATTTATTTCGCTGTCGTCATTACGGACACTCTTTTGCGTCAAAAAAAATATAGTAACGATTTGAAGCCTTGACACATTTATGCCTTTCACTCATTTGTCACTTATCATCTTTTCTCCAGTTTCATTCCAGCGAAGAGTCAATGACCCGCTTGTGACAACTTCATTTTAAAAACCATGGTCTATCATTTTTTCTGAAAGACCGAGGAGTTTTCAGACCAATACCATCACCACCCATTCGGGTGAATGAAGTGGGTCCTTGAAATAGTGACTTCCGCAAGTAAAACAGAGACTTTTCAAAATTGATTGGGCTTCTTCCTTCTTGAGTGAAGAATGAGATATAGCTTCAAGGCTTTTCACTTCTTCCAGAGTTGTTTTAGTAGGATCAACAAAAGACGCGGAGGGGAATTTGATTTTAGCGGGAATTTAAGTGGTAGTGTGAATTGACTTTAAATATTTGCTCTTAACTTACTAACTACTACTAGCTTCTGTCTTCTTCTTGTGTCCATTTACGATCCTCATCACTTTTTTCAAGAAGGACCAGAAAGTTATGACGCGCGGTACGCTAATCACCTCTGTCCATGTGGGGGGTTCACGAGGTCTTTCACTTCTTCAAGTGGATTGAGTGGGACGGAGGAATGCGACGTTTTTAAAATATGAAAAGTACTGGGAAAAATTTAAAAAAATTGTTTTTTTGTCTTATGTCATGTTAAGCAAAACTTTGTGATGCATACTGAAGCTTCTGGCTAGAATAAGCTATAAACCTACTTTGATGAAAACGCTCTGATGAAATTTTTTTATGGTTGAAATGGACAAAAATTTCACTATTGTACACAAAAGTATGAACAAATTTCACGAAAAACAATGTTTCATGCAACCAAGTTATGAAAACAAGAAAATTCCGACTATCATTATGTGCATCGCGACAACTTTCAAAACACAAATATCCTCTATAGTTTGCAAAAATTCAAAGTTTTGCAAAATTCCAGCATATGCAAGATGGTGAATACTTTTGTGTTTCAGTTTTCGTGAAAGTTTAAACCAATGAAAGGTTCCACGTTCAAAGGGAAAGTGTTAAAAGTGAATCAACGCACGTCAATATTTCCTAATTCCCTTGAGTAAATACGACAATATTGAAAGGTGGTGGTGTGGTGGCATTTATAAAAATCGTGGGAAGAATTCGAAAGTGCCAGGCGTACTTCATGTTTCTCTTAATTAATCTTGTTTGTATTTTATCTCCCAACTGCCGTACCAATTAGCACCTTTAGAATTTGGGATCACTTGCGGACAAGTCAAATGTCACTCGGATAAGATTTGATGGTAAAATTACGTTCTCTAAATTGTTTTTTCATGTAAAGTCACACATCTTATTTGAAACAATTTCAACCTAAACCGAAAAATCAGAAGGAACGTGTTCGATTGGACGCGTAGTACAACTACAAGGTAAATGTATTAAACTAATAGTACCTGCAACGACAATGTAATCGTAACGTAATCAAGTATTGTAATCAAATGAATTCAAAATTTAACTTTAGCTATAAGAGTAAAGTCAGTATGAGGTGACTGATGACCCTTGACCTCGCAAACAGCAGGAGTCAATTGTCAAATGATACCGAATGCATGTGAGCAGCCAGGAAATTGAGTAGTCTACCTTAACCGGAAACAATGCATTCATTACACAAACGTAAAAAATTCTGACCTTGAATTTTCATCTAGAAGGTGACAAGCTATTGAAATGGGAGACAAATTTTATGAATTTGGTCTATAACCTATCGCTTATCGAAAACAGTAGTTGAAGTGACTTTTTTCTTTAAATTTGATTCATTTTATTCACGTCATATTTGTTGCTATTATGCTTATTTACTCAAAACCCCACCTAGGTGGTCTTACATTTGAATAAAATTAGTTTAGAAAACATAGACTTAAATTATACTTTATACATTATATATGTATCTGCTGTTTACTTAACTTTAAATTGTAGCTCAATTCTGTTTTTATATTAAAGATTTAAAAAATTTTTTTTTAAGATTTCATAGTTATTAACTGTACCTAACTCTGAACCAATAGAATTCCACAGTTGAATTGCTTTTGTGTTTAAATGTGCTTCTACCCATCTTTCCGTTATTGCATTGGTATAAGAAAAAATTTTGATTTTGCGATGTTGAATAAAAATGAACTTTGTTATTTTTTTTAAATAGTCAGATAAATAAAAAATAGTCACGTATTTCACAAGTTTAAATGTTGTACATAGTGTTTGAAACATACAAAAATATATAGGAAAAAGCCATTGTAACCTATTTGAAATTTGAAAAGCAATTGATTTATTTATTGGTTTTCCTAAAACAAACCTACCAAGTGTGCGAATTAAATGTTCAATTTTTTAAAAGTTACTTTGTGTGCCCCCCCCCCCCTATGTAACCATTATGTACAAAATAATAGAAAACAATGTAGCTTCCATTAGTATCCATAATAATTCTTCGGATACGCTGGCAGACGGACAGACACGTGGATCTCTTCAAGCAGCTTTGCTGACAAACACTAACTAAACAATAGGAAAATGATACTTTAAAAAAAATACGGGAGATGACCTCATCTTGGCAACTTGTTTGAATTAAGTGGAGTGAGAGACCCGAGGCGAGGTGTCAAATCAAGTTCTACCAATTTATACATTTAAAACTTAAAAATTAATTCACACTCCTTCACAATGTTACACCTTTCGTCCAGGGCTCCCGCCGCGCCAAAGTAAGGTTGCCGAGTTTAAAAATGTCAGTTTCATTAAAAGCATACTTTATTTGGCGCGACCTTTTTGTTAAAGGATTGGTGAGTTTTAGTAGCTGAACTATTTTTTACCAAAAAATCTTTGTTTTTTGCACTGAAAATAGTTGGCGTTGAAAAGCATGTTTCTCTTTTTGCATACCACGACAGACTGACAGTTTGAGCTTATTTTGATTAACAATACCAAAAAAAACCGGTTCGTTGTGTGAAATTTAGCATGCAAGCACTTTTTTGCGAACATATTTATTTCACTTGTTTCTAAAATATAGCATTTTTTTTCCAATCCTCAAACCTTCTCAAAGTCAACTACTAAAACCAACCCGCTTTCTTGTTCTTCTATTTTTTATTGAAATAGATGAGTGACACGTGTCTAGTTTACGTTAGAATGTCAATTTCAAGTATACCCGCTATTTTAATCAAATCACTTAACATGCCAATATTAACTTCCGCGTTATACAGAGCATCCCAGCTGCCGCAGGACGATGCGCGGTATCTAAAATTGGAAGTGATCATCGAATCTGTGCCGAATTTCGCGGTTATGCAATTTTGCAAACCGTCTGTTTATTTGTCCAGGTTAGTTAGGCTTTTTACAAATAAACAGACGGTTTGCAAAATTGCATAACTGCGAAATTCGCGCTGATCCGCGGATCACTTTCCCTTTTAGATACCGCGCATCGTCCTGCGGCAGCTGGGATGCCCATGTCTTTGACACAAATGAGCTTACCGGCAGAAATTCATACTAAACTATAAAAACAAATTATAAATTTGACGTTCATTTGGTTTTTTCCATGACCTTCTGTGATATTTGCATCATTTGGGAATAAGTTAGCTGCCCTGCCGTTCATTTCAATTACATTTTATAGTTTATTTTATAGTTAATACTAGCATTTTCGTGTGGACCAATGTGTTATTCTGCGCTAAATCGCGAAAGTGCTAATTCGATTAAGTTGAAATTGTAAAGCGATTATTTTATCCTATTATCATTTTGTTTTACCCTTATTGCTTTCTAGTTTTACCAGTAGTCTATAGTTTACAATTCTAGTAATCTAAAGAGCTGCTTAACAGTTAGACAAATCTGGCAACAACGGAAACTTCAAAAGTTCTTCAAATATATTATTAATGCCAGGAAGGATCTTCTAAAAGCAAAGATGGAAAACATTTGGCTAAAACTAATTAAAATGAAGTAAATCATTATTTTTGAACTACCAAGTAGCCCTTCGCTGTTTCAATAAAAAGTAAAACCATTCTTTCAAAACTACTAAAAGCAGCATGCCGTTGTATTTTAAGCCTTATTTAGAAAAAATGTAAAATGTTTGTTTTATTTGCTTTTAAATGGTTCAACTTTTATAGTTCAGCGAAGAGTTCCACGTCGTTTTTTCAGTAGCGAGAAGTTGCAGCAAAACTTGTATAAAAGTACGATTTGAATGGCTTTCGAGCAAGGAAGCACTATCGTTTTAACTAAACTTTAATTACCTGCTCTCTCCAACAAAATTTAAAGGATTTTATCAGATAATCTCAAATGTAAATTCAAAATTTAATTGAAAAATTTAATTTTAATTAAGGTTCAGTAAAAATGATCTTTAGTCAGGTAATTTTCGGATTGCGCTTCTACAGTTAAAAATTTTGTCACCTGAAAGCTTCCATGGTGTCTCTAATATAGTAATGAACTGAAGAAAACATCCTTCGTCAACCGTACCCAAGTTACAACATTACCATCAACTCATGAAAATGAAAATCGACTATTATGTTGAAACGAACTTTTTAGTTGAATAAATGCTTGTTTACTAAACACCAAATTTTGTTTTAAAGAAATATTTTTATTCATCGAACAGAGTGTATTACAAAGTTCGGAACTAATGACTATTCATTATAACATTCAGAGTAGACGTAGTTACGCATCATCAGTGGCCACGCACTGCAGGTGTCTAACAATATTCGGTAGCTCAACAGGGAGCTGCTGGTAAAAATCATTGGTCAGGCTGTTGAGGCTAGAGTCATTATTGCTAACAACAAAGGCCATATGTTGCAGTGGCATGTTTTCCGGTGGTGGTATGTGCTCAACAGCTTGTTTCACCTTATCATTAGTTAGAAGAAATAAATGGTCAGCTGGCATTGTTTGCATGACCTTATATTGACTGCTAGGAAACCCGTAGAGGTATATCGCGTAATCACATTTTGTAACAAGTGGCATCGACTGCAAAATCTCTTTCCTCAATCCACTATACTCCAAAAGCGAACCAGCACTGGGACCATCGACACCAACTATAATGTTTCCGGCCTTTTTAAACTCTTGTATAACTTCGAAATTAGGTATAGCACTGGCGTCAATTTCTTTATATTCTTCGTCTTTGATAGGATCACAATAACCCTTTCCAAACGAAGAGTCAAGAACAACCGCAATGTTGATTTCGCCATGGATTCTAAAATATAATAATCAGTGTTACGCTTACAATTAATACCCAAGAATGTACGTGTGTCCAAATACTTTTATATCTGGAATAGTACTTATACATTTGTTTTTGGTTGTTAAAACACTTACTCCTTAAATTCTTTCCATAATTTTTTAACATCTGAAGAGTTTTCACTTTCAATAATTACCATACACCCTAGTTTTTCAGCAGCATCCAATAAAGATTTAACATATCCTGAAGTCGGATTTTTTCCTGCTTCTGATTTCCTTTCGGTTGATAGACGTACCATAAATAATGTCTGTCCGCCAAAAGCTTGATTTATATATCCGGCAACGCCCGCATTTAAAGTGTTTCCACCGTCCCGACCAACTACTATCCAAGTTGGAAGCTTTGGATCAAAGTCACGTTTTTCAAATTTTAGTTCTTTATCTTTTGGTGACGTAACAACATGACCATCAATAATTTTGAAAACTCCAAACCCTTCCGATGCCCCTACAATTGCATTTTCTAGATTGTTCTTTTTACCATTTGAATGTGTCGCTCCTTTTACTTTTTCTTCTATGTCTCGGATAAATTGGAATTTTTCGTTAACGCCAGTGGTTAGTGGTGCTGTGTACAGAACGAAGAAGCAACCGATAGTAACTGCGAGTAAGATATTCATCTTCAGAAATTGATTTTTGTCTTTTCCAGAGCTGAATTGATTCGAAGTTGAGTGAAGCAGATTTTTACATTGACTATGTTTCAGTAGCTTCAATTTCAGCTCGTTATATACGAAGTGAGGAGCTCCCACCATTGACGTATGGAGAAGTTTTTTCTAACAATTTTGTTGAGTTTCTGAACATACACAGGTTAGACTTTACATTTCAGGTCAACCGAGACCTTTGATAACACTTTAAATTTGGGCTTATTTTTCAATATTTTTTTAAAAAGACGGACTTTTTAAAAAAATTATCTTACTACCAAAGTCTGGATAACTCTATAACTAAATTCTCTATAAAGACATTTCTGAAGATATGTTATATATTGATTTAAATTGTCAAAAGTAATTAGGTATGCTTCTAGCAGTCGTTTGATAACATTAGTGAAAGTTTTCTTACAAGATTTGTCATTACTTGCAATTTACCTAGTTTAAAAAATACACTTTCTTTTCAAGTATATCTAGTTTGTGAAAACGATTAGGTCATAAATGAGATATGCCGGGAATATAAAGTCCACGTACACGTCTACGTTAGCCCAGTATAAGTAAAATTCCGAATACCTAAATGTAAAACCAACAAAGCTAGAACGTGCATAAATTGTTTCATGTAGTTTGGAAACGGGAGTATAGCTCACTTAGGTTAAGTATTTCATGAAGTCGCAAACTCAAGCTTGACTTGACATTTAATAAATCTATCGTCGAAAAGTTCCTTCATCTTGATAAGTATAAAGAACTCAAAACTAAATAAAGAAATGTTTAATGCAGGCTGCGTGAATTGTACTTAAGTTATGGTAGTTCAGTTAACAATAGTTAGTATAAATATAAGGAAGGTCAGCATTTGAAATTATGCGCCCCCTTTAGAATTTCCGATTAGATAGATTCTTTACTGCATTAATAGTTTTATCTTCGCGTATCACACGTAACATACAATCGCATCAATTCAAGTTTTAGAATAAAGTTATTTACTAACCAATAAATATAATAAATTTGAAGAATGTTTCATTTGTTTTCATTTTTTTCACTTAAAGAATACCCAAAGTGTATGTTTGAAATCAGCCTAGGTTTTCAGTTAAACTTCTTAGTAACAAATAAAAATAAAACAACACAAATCGATTGTAAGGTCATCCTAAAATTGTGTTCAAACCTAGTTGAAATTATTGCATCCAAAATTTTCCATCAATTATTAAGCCGAATTACCGTAAACTGCGCAGTAATTTGGTTGCTTCTAAATTGGGTCTTTCATTCAATCCTGAACAATTATATATTTGTAATTGGTTCAAAATTTTACTGCTTGCTTGCTATAGCTTTCACATGAAGTGAGTTCCTCGTATGTTACGTGGTTGTTTTCGTACTAGTGCACCAGCAAGGCGAGAATAGAATGAAATATTTTCCGAAATAAAGTGTTATGAATTCAGTAAAGGGATTCGGGGTGACAAGGCGATTCATAAGAAAACGGTAAAAAAGCGATAAAATTGTAGCCTAAAGTAGTATAGTAGTAGTCCATTTTTTGTATCAACCAAATCTTCAATAAAAAATTTTTTGGTCCAAAAAAGTTTTTTTAGGTTCATTTTTCTGTATCATCCAAATCTTCAATAAAAAATTTTTTCATAAAAAAAAATTTTTTTAGGTGCGTTGTTTTGTATCATCCAAAGCTTCAAGAAAAAAATTTTTCGTCCAACAAAATTTTGTTAGGTCCGTTGTTTTGTATCATCCAAAGCTTCAACAAAAAATTTTTTGGTCCAAAAAGAATTTTTTATGTCCATATTTTTGTATCATCCAAATCTTCAATAAAAAATTTGTTGCTTCTAAATTGGGTCTTTCATTCAATCCTTAACAATTATATATTTGTAATTGGTTCAAAATTTTACTGCTTGCTTGCTAGCTTTCACATGAAGTGAGATCCTCGTATGTGACGTGCTTATGTTTTCGTACTAGTGCACCAGCAAGGCGATAGAATGAATAGAATGAAATGTTCTCCGAAATAAGTGTTATGAATTCAAAAAAAGGAATTCGGGATGACATGGCGATTCGTCAGGTTAACACTAAAAAAGCGCAAAAGTTGTAGCCCAAAGTAGTAGAAGGTGACCCCAATAGCTTTGTGCAAGTGACCTCAAAGGTCTTTTTAAAAGCGACGTTTGTGCTTCAACTACGGGAGTGAAGACAAATTGTACTGCTTAACTGTTTATCTAGCAAGTTTTAAAACAAGAGGAGTAGACCTTTTTTTTTGTACTACCTGTGGCCTTGTGAAATAAAATCTAAAAATAAAAAATAATTATATTTTGAAATTGAAGGAGCCAGGACTAAAAGTGCCTCTATCAAATTTCGCCTCTTCGAAAATTGCGCTTCCTAGACAATTCTAGTTTTTCAATCCTCAATTTAGAATACTGCGCATAAATACTTGAGCGAAGGACACATCTTCAAACCAACAATTCAGTCGAGTTTTTGATTTTGGAAAGACTCACTTCTCACAATCAGATTTGTCCATCTGTCTGAGAAGACTTAACTGTACACAGCATTTTTCTAAACAAAATTTTGGGAAAAAAATTTTGAGAAAAAAATTTTTGATTTTTTTACCAAAAAAAATTGTTTTCGTCAAAAAAAGTTTTTTGTAGGTCCATCTTTTGTATCAACCAAAGCTTCAATAAAAAATTTTTTGGTCCATTTTTTTTGTATCATCCAAATCTTCAATCAAAAATTTTTTGCTTCTAAATTGGGTCTTTCATGCAATCCTTAACAATTGTATATTTGTAATTGGTTCAAAATTTTCACTGCTTGCTTGCTAGCTTTCAAATGAAGTGAGTTCCTCGTATGTGACGTTCTTATGTTTTCGTACTAGTGCACCAGCAAGGCGAGAATGAATAGAATGAAATATTCTTCGAAATAAGTGTTTTGAATTCATTAAAGGGATTCGGGGTGACAGGGCAACTCGTCAAGTAACTCTAAAAAAAGCGCAAAAGTTGTAGCCCAAAATAGTAGAAATTTCTGCGAATCTGAATAGTCTCGACTTTATTTTTCTAATTCAACTTCAAATTCCCATAGAAACAAGCTCAGAGGAATGACTTAAAAAGGTGCAAATTTTTCAAGAAATTGAAAAATTAGGAGTTTTGAAACAACCTTGTAAGAGATTTTTCTGTATCAAACAACCTTGATGGTGACCCCAATAGCTTCGTGCAAGTGACCTCAAAGGTCTTTTTAAAAGGGACGTTTCTGCTTCAACTACGTGAGTAAAGACAAATTGTACTGCTTAACTGTTTAACTAGCAATTTTAAAACAAGAGGAGTAGACCCTCTTTTGTTTGTATTACCTACGTGGGCTTGTGAAATAAAGTCGAAAAATATAAAATAATTATATTTTCAAATTGAAAGAGCCAGGACTAAAAGTACCTCTACCAAATTTCACTTTTTCAAAAATTGCGTTTCCTAGACAATTTTTCAATTCTCAATTTAGAATCTGCCCATGAATACATGAGCGAAGGACACATCTCCAAACCAACAATAATTTAGTCGAGTCTTTGATTTTGGAAAGACTCACTTCTCACAATCAGATTTGTCCATCTGTCTGAGATGACTTAACTTTACACATCATTTTCGGTAAAAAAAATTTTGGGGAAAAAAATTATGAGAAAAAATTTTGAATAAAGAATTTTGAAAAAAAAGTTAAAAATAAATTTTTTGAGAAAAATACTTTTTGGCCAACTTTTTTGTATCATCCAATCTTCAATAAAAAAAACTTACTGGCAAAAAAGTGTTTCTTTTTGTTTTACCCTTTTATATTTTTACTTATAAGTGAAAAGGGAAAGTAATATTAGTTTTGAATTTATAAGATAATG